>CAEGAF010144233.1:0-13092 GCA_903067075.1 Micropoecilia bifurca | reverse complement strand
TTTTAATACTTAAGTATTTTTAAAAGCCAGTACTTTTTGACTTTTACTTAAGTAAAATGTTAATGTGGTACTTTGACTTTTATTTTAAGTACATTTTTGACTGTGTATTTGTACTTTTACTTAAGTACATTTTTTGAGTACTTTCTCCACCACTGGGTGGCACCCACGTACTTACCTAGTGTATCTAACAGAAAAACACCTATGTGACCGAAATGTACAGGTTACCCCAAACTTACCTAGTCCTCTAACTCCCAACACAAACCTTTTCACAAAGAGCACCAGCAACAAGACGTGTCAGCTAGCCAGCCAGATAGAGCAGCTCTCAGTTCTTTTTCTTGTCTGTTTCATCCCCATTCTTATATTGATTCTTGTTCCCCTTCCATCATTAATACATACTAGATTTTTCATTTCCATTAATTCTTCTATAACTTGTCTGTTTTTATCATTACATTTACCCCACAATGTGCTATTTGCATTAAAATCTCCACACCAAATTACTTTCCCTTCTAAATATTCAGTTATCTCCTCCATTATTTCTATCGATAATGTTTTACATGGATTATAATAATTTATTATTTTGAATTTACCTTCTTCTTCCCATATCTCAATTACTACATATTCTAGTTCTTTCCCTTTTCCTAATATCCCTTATTTAATAAATATTCCACATCCTCCTCCACTTCCCTCTGGTCGATCTCTTCTTAACTATACGGCCATCTTTACCATCACAAACTCTAATGTTGTTTTTAACCATGTTTCCTGAACACAAATAATTTCCGGTTATTCTTCAAGCTCATCGATATAACCTTTAAGTTCCTGTCCATTAGCAATTAAACTTCTAGCATTCCATTGTAATTTTAACATGAACTGTTTTCACCTGATGGTCCTGGTCTCCCATCTTCCTGCAACTTTTTATTTGTTTTCCCATGATCCGTCTTCAAAGTCCCAAAACATTTCAGCTCCACTCACGATTAATTTAATCTTCTCAGTTTTGTGTTTGGCTTGGTCAGTGCAGTTGATAACATAAGCTATTAAAAATATTAGTTTTTCTACTGGTATTGTGACATTTTCTTCTGTCTGTACTTTGGATTGCTGTGTATTTTGACTCACTGCTTGTTCAATCTCTCTTGTTTTTTGTTTCTTCACATTTTTAACTGCTTCTGCATACATTATGTTTTTAGTTGTTTTAATTTGCACAATTTCTTTTCCCCTCTTCTTACTTCACATTCTCCATACGTAACTATGATTCCCTCCACAATTACAACATTTCTCTTGTACTTCTTCTTTACATTCTTCTAATTTGTGATCTTTTCCACATTTTGGACATCTCTGCTTCCCTTTACAAACTGCTGCTATGTGTCCATACTTTTGGCATTTGAAACACTGAAGTGATGGAGGTACACTCCTGATCAAAATCTTAAGACCAGTTAAAAAACTGCAAGAATTTGCATTTTGCACTATTGGATCTTAAGAAGGTTCTAAGTAGAGCTTCACAATGTTAAAAGAAGAAATCAGCATAAGAGACAAGAACTTTTGAGTGGAGAATTAATTGAAAACTGTATTTACACTCAAACATGATTTTTTTCAGCTGATCAAAAGTTTAAGACCATAGCTCAAAAAACCCCGAAACCCCCCCAAAACAGAAATCAAAGTGTCAAAAAAAGGACTCAGTAATGAGTAGCTCCACCATCTTGTTGATGACTTCAAACAATCGTTTAGGCTTGATACCAGTGTTTCCAGGAGGCCAGTGGGAACATTGCTCCAAGTGTTGAAGATGGCTTCACGAAGGGCATCTACTGTCTGGAACCGATGTCCATTCTTGTAAACTTCCCTTGCCATCCATCCCCAAATGTTCTCAATTGGGTTTAGATCCCGGGAACATGCAGGATGGTCCAAAAGAGTGAAGTTATTCTCTTGGAAGAACTCCTTTGTCAGGTGGGCTTTGTGAACTGCAGCATTGTCCTGTTGAAAAACCCAATCATTACCACACACATTTTATCAAGATCTTCATCTAGATGGATTCCATGAATCACTCCTCTATTTTTTAAATTTTCTCCCATAATTTTTTTCTCCAGCACAGTTCTTTTGCAAATTTTTTCCACATTTAAAGCATTATTCTTTTGTTCTATATCTTTACATACTACCAATAGGGTTCCGTCTCTCAAACTCTTTACCATTTCAACAGCTCCAATTTTATTTTTAATCTTTCTTGACACCACAATGGGGCTGATTTTATCCTGTACTTCCACATTCTTAAATTTTAATATTACCGTATTTTCTGCACAATAAGGCACACCGAAAACCATTCAATTTCCTCAAAAGCCGACAGTGCGCCTTATAATCCGGTGCGCCTTATATATGGGCCAATATTGAGTCACAACAGCTCTAGCAACTATGATAAACTGCTGCTGACTTAATTTTCACCCGTAGAAGAAGAAGCACACGGTGCATGCTGGGATAGTTGTCAGAATGCTGGTTCAGAATCAGAATCCTGATTCTAGACGATCGGTTCCGTAGATAGGTCAGTCAAACTTTATTAATAGATTTATTAATAAAGTTTGACTGACCTATCTACCTACCGCCCGTCTAGAATCAGGTTGTCTGAAGGTCATTTAGCACCACGTTCTCCACCAACATGCTCTGTGCGAACGGAGAAGGGTGACCATCGTCCGGCCATGCCCCGGCCCAGTCGGAAGGCTCTCCTCAGACCGGAGTCGGACTGTTTTGTTTGACATCCTCTAGATTTCCTATCTCCATCTAGTGGATGCATAACGTAACTCCAGCCTCTACTGTAGCGTCTATTCTATGGGCCCTATAATGCGGTGCACCTTATATATGAAAAAAGTTTTAAAATAGGCCATTCATTGAAGGTGCGCCTTACAATCCGGTGTGCCTTATAGTGCGGAAAATACGGTACTTTAAATTCCTCCCTCACAACTTTCCATCTAACTATCTTTTCTTCTTCTGAGCTACTTCCTTTCAGTTCCCATTTACTGTCTTGAGTATCACCAATTCCCTTTCCTTCATCTATTTTATTTCTTCCACATCCTCTCCCTCTTTAAACTGGCGTCCACCCTTCAAAATTTCCATTTTCCTCATTTCCTATCTCCATTTCCATCCGAACCATTCACATACCAGTTTATGCCAAATCTGCCTTTTCCAAATGCGATATTTCTGTTTTTTTCCGCATCGTTCCAACGAACCTAGCTCTTTCCTGCAGTCTCGACAAAACAGCTTTTATTCAAATTTGAATTTCAGCCTCTTCCCTCTTCTGCATTCTCCCAGCTGGACCCAGCTCTCAGTTCCCTAGGTGGGCTGCTTATATATTCAGGCTCCCTGGATACTGATTGGCCCATGGGTGGAGAGGATCAATCAGGGGAGACTGACACCAGCTTCCATACTACCTGTGAAGAGACAAACAAAAGAAGGGGGAGGGGAAAGGAAAATACAAACAGCCTTTCTTGGACTGCTTCTTTTTATTTTTACTGGAATAAAAATTAAGTAGAGCTACTCTTACTTGAGTACATTTTCCGGGTGCTCAACCCACCTCTATCAAAAAGAAATGTTGACTGAAATGAGAAAACTACAAGCAAAATGCTTGGCCTTTTGATGCTTTTGCACTGGGACAAACAAACTTTTAAGTTTTCACATTTTTTATTACTACACTCTGGCAACAAATGGTGGACGTCAGAAAAATGTATGTACTCTGGGTTTATTCAGCATATCAGCTTATCTGTTTTTCTTATGAACATGACACCACAGTATTTCAGTGAAGGACCTGTAAGGTTTTTTCTCAGGTTATACTCATAAATTGTTACACAACTGTCCTTCAACCCTCTTTGCATCTTTACATTATCTCTCCCACCCTCTTCACCCCCCCGTCCATTCAGGTTACAGACTGCTGCTACCAAGATAATGACCGGGGGGGGGATGCTGCCTGGTTGCCATGGTTCTGCTCCCTGTAGGGGTGTTAGTGTGTACCGGAGGGGCAGTTGGGATTAATTTGTCTTGGCAACAGTTTTATTGAACAGCAGATTCCCTCTCCTGCCAGACAAAACGGCTTTTCACATTCAACTGATGTCAGATTAACATACAGAATCAGCATGAAGAGCAAATACACCAAAGTTGGGAAGAAAACACCTGAACTGGTGTTCATTTTCCCAAAAAATGATGTTGAATTGTCAGTATATCAGTCTGTTGCACAAAAAGTGTCTGTCTAAATAGCGTGAACATGTCAAACATAAGTTTGTATTCATCATTGTTTGGTTTTTAAGAAGTTTTTTTAACATACTTGATCAATACAATTTTATTTTTTGCTTTTTGACTAAACAAATTACAAATGACTGAAATAAGTAACTTTTTCCAAACATTTTCTATCATTTCTTCTGTGAGTTGTACAACACAGTGTCAGGGCCAGGCTATGAGAATTTTTGTTTATTTACGAGAATATAGTCATAGCATAATAAAAAATTATTTCACCAGACGAACAACTTAAAATTACTAGAAGAAAATAGTTATTTAATGAGAAAGCTCAGTTTGTGTGGCTCTTTCTTTTGTTCTTTCTGTTATTTTCCCGACACATTTCAAAGTCCTGCGTCTGATAGTAATTTGATGTTGATGTTTTAAAAGACGAAGTTTTACCTTATCTGTAACCTTATCTGAAATGGACACCAGAGTATAACTTCGCAAGGTGATCATAGTTCAGGTGTTAACATCACTGATGAAAAATAATCCAAATTATTAAAAAAAAGAAATATTCAAAAGCTAAGAATTTAATATATCAAAAAAATTATTTTATCACCCACCCATAGTTTTGAATATATAAAATCTGCATTTATATTGAAAACTAATTGCTCAGAGCTATAAAAGGATGAATAGACCTTCACATGTGTATTTGAAATAAAATGTAGATGCTGTGGTCAGTGAAAGTGTCTGTTAGAGATGAGTTTTGCCTTGATTGGATGCGCACCGCTCTGATGAAAACGTTCTGGATGGAGCCTGATTAGTTGATAAACTCAGTCCTCATCTGTCTTCATTATTCAACTCATATTTCATCGTTCCATCTTGACATTTTTCCACTTTTCTCTGATTATTTTCTTCCTCTCATGAGGTGTCCTATCTTTTTCCACTGATCTTCCTCAGCTGCTTTCAGACAAACACACTAGGAGTAGTTTCTAGGTCATGAGGACTTTAAATGAATAATAAGCTGCCGTCTGCTTTAAAGAGAATTATTTATAGATCGAGACTCATGCTCTGTCACCATCTCAGTCCTAAACTTCCGTCTTTTGTCTCAGGCTGTTTTTGTTTGTCATCTTTTCGTTTCCTAACAGCCTGTTTGTTTCGACTCTTCTGTTGCCTTTCATTCTTCTGTAACTGTTGTAGTGTTAATAACAGCAGATACAAACCGCATATGTTGATGGTTAAACACTCAGCATAAGTGTTGTTGAAATATTCAAGCCATACTTTGATCTTTTGTCTTCCAGCTTTCTCACTCATTTTCTGTACATTGCAAGAACATGTCAACTCCTGAGCTCAAGGAATGAGCTAATGTTGTGCTGATAAATGACAGCTAAATTTCTAAAGGATACATTACAGTTTGCATTACGTTGCTATCAGCTTTTTGTTAAAAAGACAACTTTTATTCCCATATTTTTGTGGATGGAAAATGCACTGGTGGTTAAAGAATTAGTTGCTAAATAGCTAACACAATTAGCATAAACAACTATAACAGTCACTGAACTGTTATAGTTCAGTGACTATAACAGTTCAGTGACTAGCACCATCTATTAGGTGCTAGGCTAAGCTAATAGATGGTTATAAAAAAACAGAAAACAAAAACAAAGCACTTCACCATTAGATTCTAATTTTGTTCACTAGTCTAAAAAGGAGCCAACTTATCAAAGAATACTGAAATACTCTCAACAAGCTGAACTGTCAGTCAGCTTTAGCGTAATGTAAAATCTGTGAAGCTACAGAAACAACAAAAAAATAGGAGTGTAGCTCCAATATCTAGAATCTTCTCTGTCACATGCATAAAGACTGCACATTATAATCAGGCCAGGATTTCAGTTGATACTTTACATAATCTTTTCAGAAAGCTTTTGGTATGTAACAGTCAGGCTTAGTTGGATGTTTTCAAGACAGTCTGGCTTCAAGGCTGTGATTGGTTCTGATTAAGGTCCAGCCATTTTTGCTTGCGTTTCTCTTGATCATCTTTCTTTTTGCACTACAATCAGGCAAGTAGACAATCCAAATTACTGGTGAGTTGTTGCGTCGTCTGTCTAATTTAACAACAAAGTGATAAATCATGTTGACTCCAAGATGTCTGTTTCATTACCCTAATAGGAGTAAATACAGCTGAGTGTGGGGCAGAGTTTTCTGCTGACATAATCAGAGAGGAAAACGAAAGAGACAAAAGCTGCAAAGTGACTCTGCAGAAACAGGATGGAGGGAGGCAAGCTGAGGTCTGCAGGAAGTCAGAGTATGACCAAACTAAAGTTTTAGGTTCACACAGTGTGAGGTTGGCTGATAATCCTCACAGAAGCACATGGAACGCAGTTTAATATGGAACAGAGGCCAGCAGTCATCTACAGTTCAGACTCTACCTTTATAGAATCTTCCATGGAGATTATATCGGCAGGGAGAGGTTGATCTGCAAAAGAATCAAAAACTAAATCTGATTTTTTTTAAATTCTTTAAATGACAAACATTTAACGTGTTTAAGGCCACGCTCAGTTTGTAAATAATGTATTTTTGTAGATGCTTTGACTGATATCAAGTTCTATTTTAATCCCATTTTTACTTTAATGACTGTTTGCTCTTAGTTTTTTCGTTCTTCCTTTATTATCTATATTGTATTTGAACTGAGTTTTGATATCTGTAGTTTTAATTTGAAATTGTTGTTGTACTATGGCCAGTCTTGGCCAGGTCTCTCATGTCAAGAGATTTTTAATCTCAATGAGACGTACCTGCTTAAATAAAGATTACATATGTACACACACTGGGAGGTAGGTCTCACTTCAATTCCAGGATGCATTTAATGTACTGTCTCCTTCTGGTAGACTTTACAAGATATTTATTAAACTATAATCGTGTTTATCCCATTTTATTCTGACATCAGCCACATATTATCAGCAAATTCTTGAATATGTCTGAATGAAGGAAACATTTTAAAGTTTTGCTCTTCTTGATCTAAACATACAAACAAATGTGTTGACTGTTTCTACCTGTTCTGGGTTTTTATCAGGAAGTCACTGATTAGCTCAGGGATTTCCTGTAACCGCTGCGTTTCTAATGAATCTTTGTCTAATACCAGCCCTTCTCTGTGTTTCAACAGGGCCTTGTACACCTATGAGGATGAGAGTAATGACCTGACACTGGCTGCATCCGGAGGTACTCGTTTCCATCTCTTTTATTTCCCCTCACACATGCCGTCTCTGCTGGGACTCCCTCAGGAGGAACACATCATTGTTGTAATTTCCATGTTTTAAATGGAAAATTTGACGCAAGGCGGTAAAGCTGATAGCTCTCTAGGTTCATCATCGAAACGTCAAACATTACCAAGTATTTTTGACTTAGTTTCTAGTGGAATTGTCTTAGTACACATGAAATACGACGAAACTAACTTACAAGTAACATTAAAGCAAGATATAGAAGCTTGTTTTAAGTATTGATTATTGATTAAAAAATATTAGTTTTACTAGCAGATTATTTCACTTAAAACAAGTTCCCATGTTTTTCATGTTTTCCACTAAACCAAAAATACTTGCTAAGATTTTGTTTTTGGAGTGCACTGCTGCTAACAGGTTAAGGCTTCTTCTTTATATTTGATTCATTCTTGAGTCACGATGCCATGTTGACACTAAAATCGGTTGTGTGAATTGTTCCTCATAAATTAACAAATGTGCATATGGACCAAATGCTTCAACACCAGAGGAGAGAAAACTACTGAAGCTTGGATTTGTTATAAAATATTCCACATTGGCAACAAATAGATCACTGAAAGCAGATCTGTTATCTTACATTTACACAGCTATATTGCTTTCAGCCTGAAAAGAAGCTCCTGCTTTTGTTTGTATTACACAACAGTACCTTTCAATGCGCAGCTATGGAGAAGCATTACCTCATATTGTCCTGCTTTCAGTAATATTTAGATGCTGTAAACTCCAGATGTGTCTGTGCCAAGGGCGTAGAGAGTGCACAAGTAAATGCAATACCAATACCAACATTTGGAAGAGACCTAAAGCTAAACAAGAACCAAGAAGCTCAGCCATCTGCTTCAACCAGCAGGGGGAAACCTGTTGTATCATACACAAAGAGGTAGAGTTTTTATATGCTGCTTTAATTTGACACATTACAAACAAACCTCAGTGTGTTTTACTGGGATTCTATGTGACAAATCAACACCAAGTAGTGCATTGTAGAAGGAAAATAATACAAGTCTCTCCTTAAATTGTGGCTCTTGTATTGAATACTCCAGGTTGTACCACCAAGCATTTTGGGGTTTCAGCAACTTTGCATATCTTCAGCTTGAATTGGATGGAGAACATCTGTAAACATAAATGTTAGAAGTATTGACAGAGATTTTCAGCTGAACTTTGGTCTGGACTTTGACTGAGCCATTTTAATACATGAATGTCAGGGTTTTTATACATCCTTAAAATTTATCTTAAAATCTTAAATTCAGCTATCTAAATGTAAGCTCTTAAAATGTCTTATTTTCTTTTTAAAAAGTAAGTTTGTATTCATTTTATCTTGACAGGGCTTTTTCATCTTGTCAATTCTATGTTGTTGTCTTTTTAGTGAGACTTTTCTGTCAGGCGAAAGGGTGAGTCAGACTCAGATGTCCATGGCATTCAGTGACTTGAGGCAGTTTGGGATAGCTGCTAATATACCTAGCTAGCTCATGTTTTGCGTCTATCGTGAGTGGATGCAAATTTATTGCCTGTTGGCTGGACAAAGTTTATACATTTTTGTGGAGACATAGGTCTTAAATTTCATTCATAATGCTCTCAAAAAGGTCTTAGATTTGAGTTGGTAAAATCTGCAGACAGGTGGTCATAACTTCCTGAAGAAACTCTGTTGAGTTCCCCTTTTTTTGTTGTTGAATTGTTGCATGCTTCCACAGAGCCAGGGTGGAAGGTCCAAACAGTCACTTGCAGCTCTGGAGCCTCAGGTTGCAGACGCCTGAGCAAGAGGAACCAAAAGCCTCTCCTCTGTTTTGTCCTGCAGGAGGAGGTCTAGCAGAGATCACACTGACCTTCGACAACAGCAGTGTGATGTATGGCTTCTGCAGCCTGAAGGAGCCCACTGCCGCTCTGCCACAATACATCCTCATCAACTGGGTGAGTCGCTTTTTGAGGGGCAGACAGGAGGGGAGGGGAAGTGATGCAGAATGTCCTTCAGTGTGCTGAACGAAGGATGTTCAGGTCAGAAGGACTTGCAGCGCATTTTTAATTTAGAACCTTATTTTCAGGGATTGATCTAAACATAGTTCAGTGCACAGCTGCTGCAGATCTGATGGATCGATTCATCAAGGTGTTGTCATGGTTTCACAATAATCTAGACTTAAAAATATGCGATTGCGTTACTTGATTTTAAATACACAGTAAACAAAAAGCTAAGAGTGTCCAAACAAGAATGAATAAAACA
The DNA here is from genome assembly GCA_903067075.1 of Micropoecilia bifurca. NCBI lineage: Eukaryota > Metazoa > Chordata > Actinopteri > Cyprinodontiformes > Poeciliidae > Micropoecilia > Micropoecilia bifurca. The sequence continues at coordinate 3,441 of CAEGAF010144233.1, read as the reverse complement.
CACTTTTGTTTAGATTTTTCTTGGAAATCTCTATATTTAAATATCTGGAGATGGAAACAGACAGTTCGATTGTGACATAAAGAAAAACCACTACACTACTTTCTTGAGTTTGTCAGTTTTATATTTTGACCTAATCACTTCAGTTCAAGAATTCATCTCTAAACTGAACAAAATTGAGCCAGCTGTTTGTAGTTTGTAGTTGTCCTACATCCATGCATTCCTCAGCAAAACAGCTGATATACATCAATTTTATTCCCCGTGGGGTCTTTTATTTCCCATTACATTTGCTGGATAGTCAGTCTGAACTTAAAACGTACAATTATCAGCCACTCAGTGTTAATATCAGTCTGAGATTCTGGTAAAGTCTGGCCAGTGTATTTGAAAACAGCTGCCATCCCTTTTTTTCCTCATTCTGACACTCACTTTAAAGAATTTGATGTCTAAATTTAGGTTCATGCCAGATAACTTGATATTTAACAAGTTTTGCTAGCAAGCAAACAGGTGTACCAAATAAAGTGGGCAAACAAAATGGAGACTTTATTTTGATCGGCTTGAACAAAGCTCAGATAGGTCTTCCCCCCAAAAGAGGGTGCCGGGCCGAGGCCATGCCGTGACCTGCAGGCTTGTTTGAACCCTGTTAGGTGCTATGGCAGCTGGGCTACAAGCAGTACGAAGGCAGGGCAATGAGGCAGGGGCCTGTGGGCTGTTTGAACCTCATTTGATGCAACGGTGAGGTGCTTACAGGTGGATCAGGTTGATGCAGGGCAGCGGTGTCAACCGTGGTCATGGGCGGTTCTGAGCCTGAATGGACATTGTGAGGCCAGCCACGGGATGGTTCAGGCGAGGACGTGCAGTGAACACAGGCGTGGCATGCAGGTTAAATTGAGCTTGTTAGGTGCGACGGCGGCCGGCCTGCAAGCTCATATTGAACTTTGTTAGGCGGACGGTGATGGCCGTGGCTCGCAGGCTGATCAGACCTGTTAGGCGCTACGATCACCGGCCTGCAAGCGGTTCGAAGCTTAGTTAAGCGAGACAATGACTGCGGTGGCCTGCAGGTTGTTCGAGCTTTGTTAGGCGAACGGCGGCGGCTCATGCGGGCTGTTTTGAGCCTGAGAGCAGTGGTGCTGGTATGGCTTGCAAGCTGATCCGGGCCTCGATGCGTGGCATGGATGTCTGTGGCCTGCAGGCTGTTCCAGCCTTGTTAGGCTCGGCCGACTCCCTAGAAGAAGAATAGATATTTAGTATGTCGGATTGCTCCACAACCAGATTTGTTATAAATGCTTACCCACGATCTGAAGGCAGAAGAGAGGTCTGAATGAGTACCATAGGAGGATGCTGGCGACGATTAGCAACTGGATTATGACTGAACCTTGAGGGCAATGGGAGGCTGCCTGAGGACTTTGGTCCTGTTAGGCGCTACGATCACCGGCATATGAGGCCTGGAGATTGTCAAGGGGAACTCGCATGAATCTCGCATTTCTAAGAAATTTAACGACATGACTGATCTGGAGACTTCATGAGTGAGGGACGTAGGAAGTGGGGTGAAGCTTGCTGACTTAAAAGTGAATATTGAGATCCGGGACCTGCGTTATCCCTTGAGCATTCTAAACTAATAGATTACTTGAATGGATAGTAAACAAGCATCAGCTGAGGTAGATTATGCTAGGGGATCGATGTAAGTGGCAGTTTCCCCTCGAACTTCGAGGAAAAGTGATTTATTTATACAGCACATTTCCAGCAGCAAAGCAGTGCTTTAAGAATGAGATAGAACTAACCTTTACCCTAAAGTAAGGCTCCAGGATTAGACGGCTTCACAGCTGAGTTCTATAAAACGTTTCCTCAAAAGCTATCCCCTCTGCTTTTAAATACTTATAATGAATCATTTAACAGACAAAGGTTGCCTCCTACACTTTCAGAAGCAGTTATCACGCTTATCCTGAAAAAAGACAAGGAACCTTCAGAATGCAAAAATTATCGACCTATTAGCTTAACATCATATGATAGTAAAATATTATTAAAAATCCTGGCTAATCGTTTGGACCGAGTGCTAACCTCACTAATTCATCTGGGTCAAGTTGGATTCATACGTTCTCGCACCTCAGCTGACAATATTAGAAGACTAATAGACATTATGTGGGCAGTTCGGGAAAGTCCGACACCTGTGGTTTGTCGGATGCAGAAAAGGCATTTGACAGAGTTGAGTGGGATTATCTGTTTCTAACTTTGGAAAGCTTTGGCTTTAGTGAAACCTTTATAGGTTGGATTTGGCTTATATATGCCCGGCCAACGGCATTTGTCCTAACAAACAGGGTACTTGGCCAACCATTTGAACTTAAAAGAGGGACCAGACAGGGTGCCCCCTCTCTCTTCTACTCTTTGCATTAGCCTTAGAACCATTAGCGGCTGCTATTCGGAAAGAGGTTAATTTTCCTGGTATTACCGTAGGACATAGTTGTCATAAACTGATGTTACATGCTGATGATATTCTTCTTTTTATGTCAGACCCGTTGAATTCCCTTCCCTCTTTGCTTTCCTTAATTAACGCATTCTCAAATATTTCTGATTATAAGATAAATTGGACAAAGTCGGAATCCCTCCCACTCTCTGCGTTTTGCCCTAAAAATACATTTCCATCTAGCATGTTTTCTTGGCCTAAGAGGGGTATTAAGTACCTTGGAATAACTTTTCCACCTCAACTGACTGATTTGATTAAGATAAATTTTGAACCATTACTAGAAAAAAATGAAGGTGGATGTAGAGCGTTGGAGTCTAACTATAGGGGTGAGGGTAAATACTATTAAAATGATCTGTGCTCCCAAATTTAACTACGTGCTACAGGCCCTCCCAGTGCATGTCCCTATAATATATTTTAAACAATTTGATAAGATCTGTAACTTATTCATATGGAATAAGAAAAAGCCCAGGCTGAATTTGCGAAAACTACAAAGACCTGTGGACAGAGGGGGTTTAGGTATGCCTAATTTACTTAATTACCATTATGCCTTTTCTCTCAGGCATTTGGCACATTGGTTTCTGCCCCCTGAGAGAGCTCCACCCTGGTTCTCTCTTGAGAGTGTGGTGTGTCTACCATTTGGATTGACTAGCTTCCTATCAATTAATCTCTCCCCTCAGAATCAGTCACATCCTGTTCTCTCCCATATGAAGACACTGGAAAAAAATATCTCAGATTTTTAAATTTGACACACATCTCAATAAATCTGCTAGTATTTGGCATAATCCCAAACTCTGTATAGGCAAAAAACCCTTTTTTGGAAGTCCTGGTTTCAAAAAGGAATATGTGAGATAGGCGATTTATATGAGAATGGCTCATTGAAGTCCTTTGAAGCATTGGTTGGGGAATTTCAGTTACTCAGACAAGATTTCTGGAGATATTTACAATTAAGACACTTGCTGGTTAAAACTTTTGGTTCCCCCACTATT
>CAEGAF010144222.1:0-14863 GCA_903067075.1 Micropoecilia bifurca | reverse complement strand
TATATATATATATATATACACATATACACATAAATTTCAGTTCTGATTCAGCTGTGCTTATGCAGCTTTTCATTAACTACTAAAATCTTGAGAAAACCAGTCCAAACATTATTGACCCATTATTAATTCAACCTTGATGTTTACACTGGTGTAAAAATGCTTCATTAACACATTTCACGTTGAAAAGCAACAAAAATAATTGGAGCGTCTACGTGTATTTTATTTGGGTGGAATATAAACCCACGACGTCTCCTGCTACCGTCTCCAAGTCCACCTTTCTGCCTCACAACCACCTGATTCCAGCGAAGCGGCGACGTCAATAGCAGCATTGTTCTCACCGAGCAAAGCAGAGAGCAGGAGGCTGGCCAACACAGAACGCCCTTCAAACCGGCTGCTTCTTCAGTTACACGCATTTATACAACTGTATATTAACATGGGAATTGCTCAGTGCAATCTGATTAAGGCTGAAGAAAGTCACACAAGATGAAATCTGGAACAATTCTGGGTGAGAAACAGTAAAAAGAGGAATTAAAGGATGATAAGCATTAGGAAGACGTATGGAATGTTCCAGACACGAGGTTTTAGTCAATACGTCCAGGCAGATATCAGAAACGTTACTTATTGAACATACAATACAGTACATGCCAATCTACTACAGTGTAGTGTAGTAGTAACTACACAGTCTTGCAGAAGGGAAGATTTCATCACAATACAGACATAAAATCTATCGTATTTTATTGTCATTTATATGGTTGACCAACACAAAGTAGCGCAACTCAGCTTCCATTGTCACTGCTCTGCGGGTGAACTGGATTCGTGCATTACTACTGCATCAATTTATTGCTGTCACTTTCCTTAATTTCTTCTTAAAAGATCGGTACTCAGCGATCGGCCAGAAAACTGAGATCAGTGCACCCCCAGCTGCCACTGTTGTAATTATGGTGGCAGCTTTCTTTAGAACAAGTTGTCCAAGAGAAATTTCTCCAATGGGGTCAATAAATTATCTCTCCGCTAGGCAGCTAGCGTAGCCTGCCTATCTCCCTACCTCTGTGAATCACAGATTCTCAGTCAGCTTTAGGTCTGAACTTTGACTAGGTCCTTTCTTTCAGCAACATGCTTTGATCTAAAATATTCTATTGTATAAAGCTGCAAGCTTAGAGTCCTGGTAGAAGGTGAACCTCAGTCTCACCCCCACCAGGTCATCTTCCAGCACTGTCTTCTACTGTACTTCAGCCATTCTCTGATCGACTCTGACAAATTTGTCTTCGCTGCTGATGAAAAGCGCAGCATCATCCTGCCTCCACCATGTTTTAACGTGGAGATGATGTGTGGAGCGTTAGATTAGGGTTACACAAGACATCCATAAAGTTCAGATCTGGTTTCATCTGACCAAATGCTGCTTCGACATGCTTGCCGTACTCAAACAACAAAAGGAGCCATTCCATCGATTGAAATCTATTCAAGTCATCATCATTTTTAGGGGGACAGAACCTGGAAAAGCTCAAGGGGACAAACAAATTCCTCCGCTAGATTCTTTAAATCCCCAACATATTTTCCACATTTCTCCAGGAGCTTCAGATTCCTTGCGTTGCCCTCATCCCCAGAGGGAGGCGCAGTGGCGTTTCATCCTGATCGCAGTCAATACAACAATAGATCTGCTTGTATCAGCGAATGTCTGCAGCGAGATGAGATGGCTGCAGAAAGCTCTGGAGCTTGACCCACTTTCCAGTGCTGTGAAGCGCAGAAATTCATCCTGCCAGGTGCGCCGGGAGATTGGGAGTTCTGTTCTGCTGGGTGGACTTCTCTGCAGCTTTTACTTATCTTTATAAAACACAGACTGGGATGCCAAACAGTTTATAAAAAAAAAAGTCATGCAAATGCTGGAGTCAAAATTGGAGTCACTTCAGGTTTCCTGCTCATTCAGCTAAGGTCTCTGATTATGAAATTCTGACTTTGTAGAAACTTTTATATTACGATCCTTATTTTGTGTGCCTGGATTAAGCTTTGATGTTGAAGAATCTCTTATTCTTTTGGCTGTTGACGCAGCTGCTGCAGAACATGACAAAGGAGTCATTTTTTTCACATCAGAATGCTAAAACCTTTCTTTAGAGATGTGTCACTGCCCTCACCTTGAGTTTCTCTCCTGCGTCAAGCTGAGTGAATGTGTTGCACAATTCTGTGAAAGTGAATGCTTGTTTTAAATTTTTATTTTTTTAGTGTTAATGCACTATCAATACAGAAGCAAAGCAATTCTGTGTGGATTTTCTGCAGAGCTTTTTTCTTTAATTGGCGTAATATGACAGTTCAAATTCAGCTTTTTTAGTTCCTGACATATTTTCAACATAAATATCACAGAGGAATCATATACTTCATTTTTGACTGAACGACATCAAAGCACCAACTGGAATTTTAAAAGATAAATTTGCTAAATGGAAGCATTCCAATAAAATAAATAATAATAATAATAAAAACATATGTTAGGTCCTGGGTTGTTTTGGGGTTTGATTTATTGATTCTAGTTTCATTATTATTCTATGGGGTTTTTAAGCTTCTTTCCTTGATTAGATCAGCACTGTTTCTGTTTTTTCCTTAAGTTATTCATACTGATTCTGTTTGATTCACTTTCTAGTTTCCCTGTTTATGTACTCTTCCTCTCTGCTTGCTCTCTCTCTCTCTTTCTCCTCACACCTGCAGCTCGTCTCTAATCAGCCATCTTTAATCAAACGCCTCATTAACTTATTCTCAGTCATTCTTTAGTAAATCCCGTTACTATCCTGTCAATATCCTGCCATCGTTTCCCTTGGATTTATTTGTTGGTTCTGCTACGGCTCTCAGTGTTCCCTGTGTTTTTTTGTAAGTTTTATTCATTTCTTTCTCTCTCTTTTTTTAAATTAAATATTCATCAATTATTCGGCGCCTCCGCCTGCTACATTTGGGTCCATCGTCACCACAGCCAACGTCATGGCAACCTCAATTTTTTTTTTCAAATATTTTTTGCACTAGGATGAAATGGTTTTTCAATTGGGTTGAAATTACTTAGAAAAACTGCAATATAAACACTCCTTTTCGCATTACGGGAGTGTGATAAACAACCGGACGTTACCACCGGTGGGAAAAGACGAAGACAACAGGAAGCGGTAGGAGGATGAATTTGAGCAATTTATGCCGTGAACAGACTTATTCTTGTTTAATGGAAATACTGCAATTGCAAAGTTGTTTTTATTTTATTTTATTTTGGCGGCATATCAACATAGCCTTGCGCACATTTGCAATGGAAACTCAGCTGCTGTGTTTGGTTAATTGGTCTCTAAATTGTCCTCAGGTATGAGTGTGTGTGTGTGCGTTTGTTTATAATACCTCGTGGGGACGATTTTCCTGACATATACTACGTTGTGGGGACCAATTGCTCCTTGTGGGGACCAAAGCCTGGTCCCTACAAGGGGAAACCCTGTTTTAGGGTTATGTTTCTCACGATATGTTCCCTTTTAGTGTCATTTTGAATCCGTCCATGTTGCCCACTGCGTGTTCCTAAGTGCCAGGATGCAGCAGATTTCTCTACATGAATTTAGAGGCATAATGACTCGACGCACAATGCTGCGGCGCTTCCCTCCGTCCTCCTGACTCGAAGCCTTTTCCTCCTTGTACATAGGGAACAGAATGTACCGTTCAGACCTCTAACTCGTATCCTCTATTATCGCCCTCAGCGGTTTGGCTCGTCTCCTCTCTTCTTCTGCCCTTCTCCGTCTTCGGCATCCTAATGACCCCGAGTCACGTCACCGCACTGCGTGCAGAGCGCGTCTCTGAAAGGGAGACTGTGGGGGGAAACGCAATGATCCTGACCGGCATCTGTGGATTTTGCGGGTTGGTGGGGATAAACGGGGAAGGAGACATGAGTCCTCATGAGCAGCGCTGTGGAGACGCACCAACTCTGCAGTTTCTTTGTGAAAGTATGATTTATTTAAACAGAAAACGGCAAAGTCAGAAGAAAACTATAAACCCTCCATCTCTTTCTTCAGCTGCAAATTCCTGGCCAGATTTACACAATCTGCTTTTCCAGTAGCACTTTCTGGTTAAGGCGCACGTCGATTAACGCAACAACACCTTCAAGCTCTCTTACAACTCAGTCACCCACACAGCCTCCGTGTGAATCACTCACAGACGTTCACGGGAAAATGCTTTATGTTTGTGTGTGTGAGTGTGTGCGACATCTCTGAGCTGGCAGGATAATTACTGCGGATCCGCCACAGCGAGAGCGTCGACGTAGGTGTGTGACATGGGAGGAGGCCTTTCCAGCTGCTTCGGAGTAGATCCTGCTCGACTGAAGGTGATGAAGATGAAATCATGACCGATGAGCTTAGCAGGAATCAGGCAGCGTTACCCGAGAAGGATGAAGCTGCTGGGGAGAGAAAAAAAATGTTTCCTTCTTTTACTCAATAGCAAAACGTTCATTATTTGTCACTGAATTAATTATTGAGTTTGATGCCCCCTCTTTCTTGCACTTAGAGAACAGAATGGTTTCATTTTTAACCCCCTAGTGTGCTTGGTGTAGCTTGGTAAAAAACCAGCCCCTTGTTCTACTCCTCACTTCATTCAGAGGATTTGGACTCTCTGCTATTGAGAAACGATTCCTTCCCAGAGGCCCGGACTCTGTTGGAAGTTTTAAGTTGTACCCAGTTGCTAGCGTTTGCGCGTGAAGCATGTGATGCAGCAGTTTGAGGTTATGAAGTTTACCGGAAACCGCCTGCGCTGTAAACAGCCATCCTCCACTGCGAAGAGAGGAGAGCCGAACTGAACGAGGCGACTGTGAATGTGTGGAAGCGTGGCCAACACCACCTGGACAGTCAATGACCAGACAACGCTCGGTCCACTCACTCAGTAGATGGGGTTTCCCCAAGTCTCTTATAAGCCTGGTGGGCCACCAGGTTTTACTTGTGCCCCCGCCAGGTTAAGTATTGCTTAATTATTTAAGTTTTTTTTTTAAATGGTTGCATTTTTAAGACTTTATAGTTTGGATTGAGGTATTAATCTTCCGATCTTTCAATAACACATAATTATCAAGTGATGTTTTCAAATTTCCTGTCAACTTGAAGCATTTTTTAACTCAAACACAACAGGTCGCTGGATGATTGGCTGCCCTGGCGCCCAACCACCAGGCTTAGCAAGTTTTCTGGAGAAAACCTTGGAAGAGGTCATACTAAAACAGATGTTGCTTGTATTTTTTGTACCCAACACACATTTACAATATAAGTAGACCAAAAAGAGAGAAAGAAATGCTTGCTTTAGTCCCCAAAATATTGTGTTTAAATGCTGCTGGTGCAGCTTTGCACCTGTGCAGTTCATTATCAGTCTGGACACAGAGAGGATGGTAAATGACCGGGCTGCTGGTTTTTAAGACCCACCGCTTGTCTAGTGGAGGAAGAGTTTCCAAAACTGCAAAGTTAAGAACACCGAACAGGCTAAAATGAGCTTGTTTCCTGTTTTTATTGAAATTACGATTTGAAAACTTGACCTGTGACAGGTTTTCTATGGGTAACAACTAACTGTGTGCACACTAATGTCCTAGAAATTTTTATTTTACTTCCTAATTTTAGTCCTTTGCTTTGAATGTTTTTTAGAGATAAATGCTTCAGCCGTTGTCTGTGTCTGATGGTTGTTTTCCATTTTCATCACTGGGCTGTCATTGTGCACGTAAGTCATAGAAGAGGCCAAATTCGTAAATAATAATTTGTTAATACAATAATTTGATTATTTACAGTTTAGATGAAATTGAAGTTAAGTCAAAAATATGAGCTGTTGGATCTAACAATATTTTAAAAAGTGTTTAATGACAGATGGTGTGCCTTGAACCCATTTAAAGAAGTGCTTTGATTAAAAAAAATCTCTTTCTACATTTATTTGACCTTTTTCCTAAACTGGACATTCAACATTACACATCAAGGTGTAAGGGTTGTTGAAAAGCCTCTTTTCTCACTCCATTCACCAGGAGATACCATTATCCGTCCAAACCTGGCATCAGACCGCAGGAGCTCAACTTAACACTGCTATCTTGTTGCATTAAGACTCCTCTTCTTCACCCATCTGCTTCTCAAATCCCCTTTCTTCCGGTTTTTCCACTTTTTTTTGCACATTTAAGCCAGCAGTTTTGTGTCTGCAGGTGTCCTAATCCACCTGCATTTGGGTTCATTCTTCCTGCAGGTGGGAGAGACAGCGGCAAACCTGCATGTCAGTCTCGACACCGGATTTAATTCGGTCCTGACAGTCAAAGACCGGAGACGACAGACACGTGACGAAAGCCAGATCATTAAAAGTTATGAGGCTGGGGATAATAATGCCAGCTGATAAACCAAAACGTGTGAAAGAAACATGACCAGATGAAATATTTTTAAAGGCTTTGTTTTTTGTATCCCATCTTGTCATGCAATCTTTAGTTGAAACAGGTCACTCAAACATTGTTCCTATTTTCTTGTTACGTTTGAGGCAGTGAGCGGAGCAGGTCACAGCGTCCCGCTGACGCTTGTGATAAATAAGAGCTGCACCGAACTCACCGGAGGGGAAGACGGAGCATCGTGTTGACTCTGCTGCACATAAAGCCGAGACGTTTCTCATCACATTACAGTACCTTTCAAAAGCGTTCCAGTGCACTACGTTTTTGCACACTGGCACCTTACAGTCACAATGATGCATTTTATGAAAGCTTTACGCATTACGTCGTCACAAAGCGACGCATGATTGTGACCTGGAAAAGTATAGAGCATGCAGATTTTTCAAATCAAATTCTTAAAAAATGTGGCTGAGATGGAGGAGAGATTTGAAGCAGGAATAACCTGCCTGCAATAACCCAAGCTTTGAAGATCTCTGAGTTCAAGCCAGCATCATAGGGACATGTTCAAATAATGTGTCCTCTCACATAGCAAAATGTAGCTCTGCAAAGTATTGACTCAGAAGAACGGAGAATACAAATACATCAGCATGTAAACCTCTGGTGCTGGTGTTTGTCTATGCACTGGTATATGTGACGTGCTCTGGCTTTGGCAGTTATAAAGATCTGAAGTCCAGACCTGGCTCTGTCCCTCTGGGACACCGTCTGTCCCAGTGAAAGCACCACAGAGGCTGTTCTCTGGACCTCCAGCAGGATCCATACCAGCCCACCTAAGACTGGGCAGTGAAAACGGGACAAGACGCAGAGCCGTATCCCCAGGGAGCGGAAAGTCTGAACGACCGACAGATTCCCTGAAATGAGTCGTAAATCCCAACCAATGAATGCTGTGTCCCAACGCCATCTGTCCAGAGTGTCCCTTTCTGCCTCACTGTGGGACTCCAATGTCTGTCAGGGCGGTCTCTGTTCCCAGCTCCCATGGATCACTCTGCAGTAAGACTGTGTGTCATAAAAATGCTTGTTGCAATAATGACTTGGGGAATAATGTGAAAGATATGTACAGACTCATATGTGCAAAGAGCAGAAATGTAAAACTTGAAAAGTTTTATTGGGACACTAAGCAACAAATGGAAAAGTTTGCATAATTGTGATGGACGGGGAAAATGATACATGAGCTAGATAATATATTAACAAATAAAAATCTGAAATGTGTGGCATGTTTTTGTACTTAGCGCTCCCCTATAATCTGGAAGTCCTGAATCCTGAATAAAACCTAGGGATAACAGCAGGCTTGAAAAAAACCCACCAAATTATTAAAGAGAGTTCATCATTTCATCTCAAGATAAATCCAGGTGGTTGGTAAAGGCCTCAGAAGTTTGTTAGAGAATATTAGAGAACAAATATCGCCATGGAGACCAAGGACAAAAAAAATCAGGTGGAAATTTAAAGCACTATTCAAGTCATAATCCCAAAGCAAACATGAAACATGGTGATGACGGCAGCATCAACACAACACGGCTGAGGGAAAACTAAAGGAGTGCAACTCCTTTTGCTGTATATCTTGGATTTGTTAACATGATCCGATTAAAGTCGGGGGTTCTGCAGTAAATCTGTTGATAGTGCTGCACAAAAAAAAGATAAAAAATGAAAAGTGAATCACTCTTGCCTGTCCTCATTGTGTTGCAATGCGTCTTCTGCAGCTACGGCTGCAGCATAATTGTGTTTACGTTTGGAAAACATGCCAAACGTGTCACGAAGCGCAAGTTCTAAGTCTGGGTCCATCAAACGAAAACAGAAGGAAAAAAAAAATCCCTGAATCAGCAACAACAGGATAATCCCAGAGTTTAAGGTCTTACTTTAAATACACAGTCACATGAGCGGCAAACCAAAACACACTTATCCTACGTTATTATTGCAAAACCCGACGTTGCTTCTCGCTCTCGTCTTAACGCACGGACTCAACATGTCAGCACAGTGGGGACCCGCGTGTAAGTGCTACAGTCAATAGAAACGTGAAAAAACCCAACTATCTAGTGTGATGGGAGGGACAAGCGATGGAATGCAAACATCTCTAAAGCTGCATAATGGTTTAAATATTTCCAATCGACTCGTTTAAGTGGGGTAAATGGCAAACTCTAGTGATAAAGCTTGGAGGTGGCATTCCATCCGAGGGAGGAGGGTGTGTGATCTGAATGAAGTTTTGGGGGGGAACCATTGTCATTCAAAACCCGCACCCCAGCACACAAGCAGCTAAAATCACTGCGGTTGTCCCCCCCCCGAATGCTGTGAGCATTCAGAAGCATGCAAATGTTCAGGTATGAGGGAAGGTTTACATTTCAATAAGACAAAAACAACCTCTCTTCCTTTGTGTGGGTCCGAGTTGCTTGTGCTGGCAGGCCAATCCCATTTCCATTTTGCCAGGGGAGATGCAAATGTGCCCTGTACATAAACATGTTAGAGATGGGTTGTTCCATGAAAACAGATGTGTGGATATCTGCAGCAGTCAGGAAGGAAAACAGGATTAAACACAAACCAGACACTTTTCTTTTTCTCCCCAATTGTGCGTGGCTTTGAGGTAATCAAAATGTAATAGCAAGGCTCTGTGAAAATATCCGGATCCAAATAATCACTTTTGCTGGCAAAGATTAAAGGCAGGGATGATGATAAGAATCTGATGAACACATGACTGTTGCTGATGTTGTTTACCCTGGGGACGTCTTTAAGCTGCGCTGCGCTTCACTGATATCCCAAACGACCCTCTTGTTGCAGGTTTAAGCCTTTGGGGCAAGTGGTGATTGGATGCTTTATTTTCAGCTACGCTGCAGAAGGTGGGGCCAGCCCAGGGAACCAGCCCTCGCTCACATGTCACAAAAAAAAGACCTGCACTGGACGGTGAATGTCATGTTTCTTATTCCATTTGTATGACTTGCAAGGCTTGTAACATTTGATCATTTTCAGCATAAAAAGCCTTTTTAATACTTAACCAAATATTGTTATTTCTCAAGGTAATTTACACTGAGGGGCTTTTGAACTGGTAAATGAACCTGGGTGCTGCACAGAAGGGAAAATGGCTGAACTACGACACTAAAAATGCAACATTTTCATCCACTTTGAGGCTGAGCTTCACATCTCTCTTTGGACAATTTGCTGGAAAAATGTCACTACAAATCTATTAAAGATAGAGCAGTTTTAAATGGGGAACAGACAAGAACGGATAATTGCCATGATGGATGGACTGGGCTTGACAGATAGTTGGGCTTGACGATTGTAGGAAGGACCATATATAAGTTGGTAGGTTGGCAAGACGATTGGACGGTATGTAGGATGTAAAGGTGGGTAAGTGGATAAGGCCGTAGTAGAATACAGTCAGAAATAAAAACCTGTACATTCCTGGAAAACACTGACAGTATTGTGTTAAAGAAAGATCCTGAATAGTCTGAACCATGACTTGCCACCTCATGGTGGCACTATCACTAGAATTTGCCACTCCCACTCCACAAGCCTGAAGGCACAGCCTTGTGGAGTGGGAGTGGGTTTACGGGACCCACTATTGTGTTTGTTGGACATTAGACATGTCTAATTGGACATTAGACATGTGTCACCAAATTGGTTGTTTGAGTCACCGTGTTGACCAGCAACTCCTCTGACCTCCGCGTGTGAGTAAGTCTGCTGCTTTCCCTGAAGATACCGCCTTCCCCTTTATGATCTGCCATCATTAGCCTTCTCGCCTGGCTGCAAGAGGAGGAGGGAACAATCGTAGCGCCTTTAATCTGTCACAAAAATATTGAGGCCGTGACACCCTCATTCACATCAGTCATTTAACAACAGAGGCCCGATCCTGCCTTGTGCTGCGGGCGGACCGCAGGGAATCCGGCGTGTCATCAAATGCAAGAATGTGTTCATTCGCCATTAACAAGAGAGCAGGCCTCACCACCCAGAACCGCCGGGGTGGAGCTGGCTGTGATGTGGTCAGAGGGATATCTGCGTGGGTGCACCACCCTACAGCCATGGCTTCTCCCAAACACTGGGCACTAATTTCATATTTCAGCACCGCCGTCTGTCATCAGCGCCCTTATCAAAAATACATACCAGACCGTAATCACAGGAGGACTGGATGCCAAAATACCTCAGAGCGCAAATGAAAGACAGGGGGGAGGAAGAAGGGAGGAGGATTTTGGGGGTAATGGGACAGAGGAGGAAAAAGAAAGTGGGAGAAAACAACGACAAAGTATTTATCTGGCAAATCACAGCAATGCCTAATTACTTAGCAATAAGCTTATGGGAAGACAGCATTGCTCCCAAACTGCCTCTCAAATCTCCCTGTTAATGCCAGGCAGCATAACTGTTTGCATGACTTCTCTTAAGGTATTTTTGTTTGTGTTGCGTGCAGCGTACTGGGGCAACATCAGCAGTCTTCAACCCCCTGTGAGGACAAATCAAGGGGCATGCCCGAACAAGTCACCTGCTGACACCCAGCACTGAAAAACTGAATTCAAAACGCTGGATCTGGAGAAAAACATGCGTGCCTACAATGGTGACACAAACGACATACAATGTAAGAGTTAGATTATATAAAACAATTTGCTGAATTTTAGGGATACAAACGATAATTGTGGCCATATCTGAAATGTATACCTGCTGTTGATGGAGCTCAAAGATCGCCTGACAATCTGGGGGAAATGAAAACGTAAGCATTTCCACGTGGTGGTAGTAAAAACACTCTTTGGTGTTGATGTTTGTACTGAGGGAAGACGACTCAAAGGTAGCTACTTTTTAGTATCGGTTAAGTGTTTAAGCATGAAAGTTGTTCAGTTTTATCCTTTTGAACTTTCAACGTGAATCTTGGAAATGTCAGAGTTGAGGTGAAGGTTTACCTTCTGTCAAACTGTGACACAAGCAACAGGTTTTGGTATTAATTAATTATAAAGTAGATATGAATGAATGAGCTCCCAAAGAAAAATGTGTTGTTAGATCACATTGGTGAATACTTTACCATGACAAGAGAACGGCAGAAAATGTTCACAGCTTTCAGTTTAAGATGAAACCAGCATTACTGTTGAAACTTCAACCAGTTTTCTCACAAACTTTGTGATGTCACGTTTGGTACTGATAAAAACATTTAATAGCAAGTCACATCTGGGAAGGTAGATAGAAATGATGTGCTATTCTTACATCTTCCTATCTATCTTATACCTGGTGTTGCAGCTGAGGAATCGATTGTTCTAGCATTTTCTGTAACTTTAGCTGCAATAAAGCAGCTTATTTTGGCAGCTAATCATAAATAATCATCAAGCTATATTTTTCTAGTAAGTTGTTTGGAGTTTATTAAAGAAACAAATCCTTTATTGACCGTTTCAAAACTCATGGACACATCCCTGTGAGTCACACACATATCAGAACATAACTATTCGTCTGTTCCTATAATCAAATAAAACTTTTCATCTGGTCCAAAGTTAAATAATATTCCTCCTGCTCTAGTGACCTATTTTCGAAGCAGTCAGGTAGGAAACGAGGAGAGAAAGAAGAGGGGAAAGACTTGCAGAAAAGATCCCAGGGTTGGGAATTGAACCACAGACAGTCGAGGATTCATTTCTTGGCGCCGCCCTGAGCTGAAGAATCTTTCATTTAAAGCGGCGGCTGAAAGCATCGCAGGTATGGTGCTCAATTCATTTTCTCGAGCAAAAGTGAACAGAGAAGGATTAGGCTTATCTGGATTGTGCTTGGGCTTCAACAGCTTCTGGAAAGGATTAACAGCACTGATTATCAGAAGATCAAACCTGATTTAAGATTTAAAAGTAAATAATGTAGTTAATCAATCTTTGATCAGTAACAATTGATTTATTCAGCTGCTGCTGATTGGGGAGATTTTGTCAAGGCAGGGCAGAAGGGAACAGTGGCTGATTTTAGATCTTCACTGAGGTAGATAGGATCGGCTTCACAGGAAAATGAAGGAACAAACCCTGACAAATCGGTGCACCTCTACTTTCAACTACTTAAATGTATATAAAAAAATAAACGAGATCAATGACGTATATTCTTACTTCCATCCTTTCTTCATAATAATAGAGTTAAGATAAGGCTGTTAAATATGCTGGTGTATTTGTAATCAGACTCAATTTCTTTTCATCATTCTCTCACTTCTTACAAGATGAAGGTGTAACTATGATTATATTAGCTGACTAAAGTCTAAAATCGACATTCTGCCATCTTCTATTGTGATAGATCCATGAGAGACGAAAGCTGAGATGAACAAAGTTCATGCTCCTGTTAAAGGAATAATGTGATTATTTTAGTTGACCTGAATCAGCAGATCAAACCTTTGCAAAAAAAAAAAAAAAGAAGAGAGATTTGTAACCGGCCACACATTTCTGATCAGTGCATCTTTTGACTGATAGTATCTGAAACATGTTTTTCCTCAGAGCCAGTGTATTTCCACTAGAGGTCCCATCACTGCACAGGAGAAAAAAACTCCACCTATCCCACCAGGCTGCGAAACGGGTGTTTGTGTTGCGTGCAGCGTACCGGGGCGACATCATCAGTCTTCAAGGCCCTGTGAAAGCCCGTTTTGTTGGCTCCCACCTGTTGCAGGAGCAGCTCTTCCTCAGAAAAACCCACTTGTTGTTTATCCACGTGTGGGCGGGGAAAGCACGAGCGCACGGGGGCACCGGGAGCAGCCAATCAGAAGCGAGCGGCAGCGGGGAGCCTTAAAAGCAGCGAGCGGCTCCTCGGCAGCATCAGTCGCTTTCTGCTCTCCGAGCTTCGACATTCACTCCGTCTCCTCGGCAGAGACACTGGAATATCTTCACCTACTACAACTCCTAAACGAGTTTGAAGCTATTTTTTAAGATATTTTTCCCCCCTCTATTCTTGTCGGAATTTAACCACAATGCGGCTCATCCAGAACATGTCGACCATCGCGGAGTGTACGGCGCCTGAATACTCAGTCCTGAACCGGGTCATCAAAATAGCTGTTATCGGAGGCAGCGGAGTGGGGAAGACGGGTAAGACGGTCAATAAAGCGCTTGCGTAGCAATAATGTAAGTTTATAGTAGTAATTAATTCAAGTCTAACATTTTCTGTCACTTCTGTTTGTTTATAGCGCTCGTGGTGAGATTCTTAACGAGGCGGTTCATTGGAGACTATGAGCGAAATGCAGGTAAGTTTAAAAAAAAAAAAGTTTGAGAAAATAAATGGGGAAAATCTTTCCCAACTAATTTTCACCTCTTTTTTTTGTGTGCGCGCGCAGGTAATCTGTACTCCAGAGAGGTCCAGGTGGATGGAGATCAGGTGACCATCCAGGTCCAGGACACGCCAGGTGCAGAGGTGGGTCCTCGCGCACAAACACGTCTCTGATGTGTCGGTACTTTATCAGTCCAGAGGACATTATGCTGGCAAACATACAGCCGTCCATAAATGAGGCTAAGAGTAAAAACATTGTAAAAATATTTAAACTACCACAAGAAGAAACGAGACATTAATAATCCAAATCTGACTTTCAAAAGACAGCCGTTCACTTCCTGGATGTTGGTTTGTACTGGGATTCAGTTCTTCAACCAAACATGCTGCCGGTTTCCAGCCCCTCATTTTGGGCTGTGTAATCTACCATTTAGGGTAATGGCTGACTGGGGCGGCTGTAAATGATACCCTGATCCAAATCCAGCAGTTTCCACAGTCATCCACGCCTCTCCTGGAGTCAGCAGGACTCGGCATTCCTGTCATTATAGAAGCTGAGAACTTTTGACCCCCCACCCCCAGAGAAAGGTGTGTGATCTAATCATTTTGTCTCTTCTGTTTGTTCTCAGATGACCGATAACGGCATCGGTCTCCCGGACCACGTGAGCTGCTCCATCCAGTGGGCGGACGCCGTGGTGCTGGTCTACTCTGTGACCGACCGGCGCAGCTTCGAGCTCATCGACCAGCTGCACCAGCTGGTGGTCCGCAGCGGCGGAGCCGGCGCGCCCCCGGTCATCCTGCTCGCCAACAAGGCCGACCTGCTGCACCTGAGGCGCGTCGACCCTCAGCAGGGCCCCTTGCTGGCGGCGAATCTGGGCTGCTCCTTCTACGAGGTCTCCGCCAGCGAGGACTACAACCAGGTGCACGGCGCCTTCCACAGGCTGTGCTGCCAGCTCGCCAAGCAGCCGCAGGCGACGCCGCCGCCTCCGTCCGCCGGCGGCGCCACGGAGAAGAGGCGCTCGCCCCTCATCCCCCGGCCCAAGTCCCCCAACATGCAAGATCTGAAGAGGCGTTTCAAACAGGCGCTGTCTGCCAAAGTCAGGACTGTGACCTCGGTGTGAACTGTGAGCAGATTAAAGGAAGAAAACAGGAGGTGAACTCTCCTTTCTTAAAGTCCTGAATCAGTCTGGCTGAAAGAGGCAGGCTGGTGAGAGGAGCGGCTTGGTGTCAGATGGCAGGGAGGAAGTTTATCTGCTCAGGAAGAGACGCGCAAAGAGACACGGAGAGGGTGGGGGGGGGGGGGGGGGGGAGAGC
>CAEGAF010144191.1:0-49633 GCA_903067075.1 Micropoecilia bifurca | reverse complement strand
TGTGTGTGTGTGTGTGTGTGTGTGTGTGTGTGTGTGTGTGTGTGTGTGTGTGTGTGTGTGTGTGTGTGTGTGTGTATGAGTTTGTTGTTGTGAGGATTGTCTGACACCTTATCTGCATATTCCTGTAAAGGATTTGCCATACTTGCCAAGGATGAAGTGCAAAAAAAATTGCTCTTAAGTGATGTCATTAATAAGGGAGAGGGAAAACAGTTGTGGACGAAGTATATGTGTCAGATCTCGATAGTATTTGCAACCTACAAGCAAATCTTGGCAGGTAAAGCCAAAGCAGCCACTCAGGAAAGATAATAAGCTCCCATCTCATTAATGCACCTCTTCTTCTCCCCAGCACTTTTTCCAAAGGTAGCAGTGTGAAGGTATCCATCTCCTGCAGCCCAAGCTCCAGCCTTCCAATTTACTGCCACTCACCTATTTTCTAATTCCATCAGCATGATGATGAAAGCTGAGAGGGCATTACGCTTCTTGCCAGTGGGTGGACAGTGAGGGAGGGAGTGCAGGGCTGCATCGGTCACACTGTCAGCTAGCCAAATGGGTTACGATGGACAGAATGAGAGCCAAGGCAGAGGGGATGATGGAGCTCTGTGCTTCCAGCCGCTAAGAGGCAAAGACCTTTGCTCCTCTGGCAAACATAACCCCAAGGTAACATCCCAAAACCTCAGGGCATGTTCATTTGATCACAACAAAGCATACAGAGTCACACCTGTGAATTTGTCCATCATGCGCATGTGGACTCCAGGCCAAATTTATTCATACCCCTGACTAATTTAGGCTTAAACAGGTCTAGAAGTATTAATATTTTGGAGCAGGACAGTCAGGGTCTTGATTTGAATCTGTACAGAAAGCTAAAGATTAGGGTGATGACAAAAAGGCCTTCCAGCTTCAAAGACTTGGTGTAAGATCTAATTCAAAATTATTATTTTATTTACTAGAGTTAAATAACGGCAAAAGTAGTCTTTAGTCTTCATGCAACATGAAAGTACGCGACCAGAGCTTTCAATATTACAATCCCAAAATACTTCTCAACAAAGACTGTGCTACAAACCACTACTAGCTAGTAATATGAGCCCCAGACATAAAAGTAATTGCTTTAGGCTTTATTCAGTTAAATTCCAATTCAATTAAATGATTCTAAAGGCAAATCAAATGGTGTTGTAACTCAAATCACCCAAGTACATTAAAATATTTTTGTGGATGGTGATGCTGTGTGCAGGAATGGACTCTGGTAGTGGTTAGTCTTTCAACAAATCTGAAGAGGCATCTGACTGAAGATATTTTTACAGCCTCGTAACTGTCATGACTTGTTAGCAGATTAATATATAAAGATGATATTTCACAGTAATGTGTCCTATATGACACCATCAGTTGTTGGCTAGCACTGCTAATCCATCTCATAAGCTTTTGCTGTGCCTCTCTAAAGCTCTGACTGGCCGTAAGGTTTGAACAATAGGAAGAATTCTCTAAATTTCTAAGCCTAGGTACTCAGCAGAAAAGGAGAACATGAAAACAATTTAGAAGAACAGAACAGCACCTGGCTACAGATTAACCTCCAACACGTCTAGCTCTTCCTATCAGTGCTAAAAGTAAGAGGTAACTGAGTCATTTCCAAAGGGATTTGATCATCTCTAGTCCATGTCAGTTCTAGTCGCTATAAAACATTAGGATTTGGGTATACACTGTATTAGTCGGTTGGATCAAAGCTAAAGTGTCCAAAAACTGGGAAAAGTCTTAAATTCTGATGTACGACAAAATCTAACCGGATATTTCTACACTGAACTTGAGTTCTCAAAATCACAGTTTTTACACCATTTTTGAAATATTTTTTCACTTATATTGCTCCTTCTTTGTATTAGCACTCCCTTAGATGGAGAGAACCAGGGCAAGTCAATCTTGGGGTACATACTCCCCGTTGTCAGACGGGTGACAAGAGCTTAATTACAACAGTTATTAGTGAAAAATCAAACAACTGGAATTCTAAAAGTAATTCCAAAATCTTGTAAATCCCTTATTGTGTATCATGCTGCTGATGTATGGGCATTGATGGCAGGTGGTCCTCCTGAGAATCTACGTTGATGGTGTCAGCTTGCTCCTACTAAATTAAGTAAATAAACATCAAAAGCAGTAGGTGATGTGCATGAAGGGTGGGAGATACTGTGACACATCAAGCCACAGTATGGGAAACATGGGAAGCATGAAAATGCTGTATGATGGGGTGCCATGCCATCTGGCATTACCAGTCACTGGGCCTTGCAGCACCATATGATCAAAACATTCTTGCCTTCAAAACACCACAGCAACTACAGTTCCTGCAGACCCTCATCACCTGCCCAGCCCCCAGTGCAATAATGGACTCTCTGCCGCTATTGAGCCCCTCATACATTTCCGGTCATTGGCATCATTCTTGTGTGACCTCCCAATCCCAGAACGGCAGCACTCCTCATGCTCTACATGTCTTCAAATATTGATTCGTGCATCATCTTCTTCAGTCACACAAGGGGCCCTAGAAAAGGAATGGAAAAAGACAGGCGGGGACCTTTGAGCTGTCATGCAAAAACACCCCCGCAGAAAGAAGCGTGTGACAGCTTTTTAATTCCGGTAAGAAATCAAAAAGCGTCTGAGAGACAGGGTAGAACGCTCAGTGTCTGCATCTAAAACTCTCTGCTTGCTGTCAGGAATCTGGCAATACCCCGCCGCCTGTAGACAAGACCTCCTTTGGTCTTTGGCTGAATCACAGATTAATTATTTTGTTATTCAGACGGGTCCTTCTCGCTTGCAGAAAGAAAGTAAAGTCAGGTTTTGCAAAGGCCTTGGCAAGATGACGACTTCTGGATTATTCATAATGTTTTCCTCCCCCCACCATCTCTTCGCGACAAATCTGTTCTTCTATTTTTTATGAACTTGAGCCTCTGCAGCTGAATTCAAAGGATCAGGGGCCCTACCCTACCGGCACAGCTCTCAAATAAAGGCCACTTTATTTTTAACTCAGCCTGGTGCTGGCTCCCCCACTTATTGTGGGCTATCCAGTAATCTTCAGCAGGCTAAAACTAATTTACTGTAAGCTCCACAGCAGCATTAAGACAAGGTCAAGGAAGAGCGGTATTTGTCTCATTTCCCTTGCTGTCAATATTCCTCTGATGATAACGACTGATTTAGAGGCTGGAAATCTTGAGGGGGCAGTGCAGCGCATCACTGCTATAAAGGGACCAACCGGAAGGAATCCAAATGAGCTCAGCTCCAGTTCCATGAAGGGGAAACACCCAAAACAACATTGAGGATGTTGAGTTTGACACATCTTGGGGCATTTATAGGGTTTTGCAGACATATTAAAACCCCCTGAATTCTTGCAACTGTAAACATCAACGTGTTTTATTGGGAATTTGTGGTGATGGACCACGGTTAAGAAGTGCATAGCTGTATGATGGAAGGAAAATCCTACATATCTTCTTACACAAAAATAATTTTGGGAAGTAACTGAATTAGTACAGAGTCCATCAGCGTGTAGTCGAATTCCAGTATAAATGTTGGACTCCACAAATCTGTTCCTTCATGGAAAAGTGGCCAGAAGAAACGAGACAGCCGTACAACGTCCAGATGTTCCACAAGCCATGTAGGAGACACAGGAAGTATGACAGATTCACATCACCCTGAACACATCCTCCACAACGGGAATATCCAAGTGGCACATTTAACCAACACCAAAAATACTTCTGTAGTTTTTTTGTTAATTCAATAAAAGAATCAACAAATATTCACTTGATTACATTTGAAATTCCTTGCAGTTTAGGAGTACAGCAGTCTCCCTCCTATTTGTGCATTAGTATTTGTGAATTCACTTATTCACCGTGGTTTATGTGGATCTTGACTCCAAATGATTTGGACCTTCATGGATCTTTTCAGAGCGCATATCTAAAATATTGATAAGAAAAGGAAACAACTGAAACAACTTGATAACTACTATTACAACTACTATTGACTGAGGCCTGCAAAGCAGCAAATCCAGGAGTGCCATTTATAGTTCTTGGTGCGAGTTGGCTTTACCCAAAAGAATGGAGATAAAGAAGATTGATAAAATTAGCTTCTGTAGTAGCGCTGAAACTGTTTCCATTGTGAGAAATTATGGATATGATGGCATTTTTGGTGTTTTGAACTATCAAAATAGGCAGCTATAATTGTCTCTGGAGAGTGTTTCAAGGATTTATGAATGTGAGCTACTTGCAGCTGGTTTTGTGGGTGGGATTCTGTATGCATCACAGCTGTAGCCCTCCAATCTATAACCGAAAGAGACTGAAATTATTTGTTAGATATTTTTTATTGTTGTGGAGCTCAGAAATGCCTAAAAACAGGTATAATTTTTTTTAATTGCAATGCTGATCAATCTGACGGTATGACTGGCCAAAAATGTTTAGTCTCCAGATGCTGCTGGAGACATGTTGACTCTGGGGATGATACCTACACTTTTCAAATTTATATTCATAAAAAAATATAAATTTTTCAATTCACAATAATGCAGTAGTTTCCACATGTTGTTCAAGTCCACAAAGACTACAACACGTAGAATTTTGTGCCTGTAATGTGAAAAAGATAAAAGGTACAAAGAGTATTGAGGCCTTTCCAAGAGACAGGACTGCAGCTCTGGTCCAGCTGAAGAATGTACATCAGAGTTGAAAAGGTCACACCTCAAAGCTGCTCCGGGCCAGAAGCATGAATACAATCCGAGTCTTTGGGAGTGGAGGGTCACGGACACACGGACCCGACCTGCTCCAGGACGCAGATGAAAAGAACGCAGTCTCAGCTTACTGACATGCTTCTGGTCTCATTCATATGATCTGAGCCTGTGTCCCAACACAGCCCACCTTTTCCCACACCTTCAGTTCATTCTGCACACACTCGAGTCTGGCCTTGAAACTTATCAAAATGCCCAGGAGGAAAAAAAGAACAAAGAGTTTGCGAGTGAGAAAAGGTCAGCTTATCCTCCGGCCATCAGGTAACACTCAACCACAGAAGCATCTGTTAAAGAGTCATTATCAGCGCAATGTGGCAAGCTGACAGAATGTTTTTATCTGTCAAACAGGAGCTCGGCATCTCCACCCCTCATGACAACTTGACCTTATTCAATCATAGTTTCTCTCCCTCTCTCCATTTCTTCTTCTTTCTTTTTTTTTTTTTACTTCAGAGTCGACTTCGATGAGCGCTGCCAAGCTTGGCGGCAAAAGTGAAGAGTGAGATGGTGTAGGATGCCTTGTGGATGCTCTTCAAACAGAGGAAACTGCTTCCAGTGATGTATGCACATCATGCCCTGGTACGCACACACACCCACACACACAGACATGGTAACAAACTCACTGTGGCAAGAAGAAGAAGAAAAAAAAATAGTACATTCCTGTGGTATCTGTGCAAGTGAGAGACAAAAAGAGTTCTCACACGTTTGGTACAACAGTCTATGAGCAATAAATCCCAAGCTGGGCTCATTCAGAGCCTTGCAGAAACTATTTTTCACAGCATGCCCCCATCCTTCTATAGGAGCCAATGACACATTTGAGCTTCTGAAGGTGTCAGGGCACCAATAACTCACAGTAATCACACACACACACACACACACACACACACACTGCTACTAAACATGTAAGGGGGGGACTATTTATAAAATTATCCAAGCAAACAGTTTATTATAAAAGGACCAGCATGCATATTATGAATGCATGCTCAGTCGCTGAATATGTGTCCAAGCATTGCACTATAAATGCTGCTACCCCTGTAAGACATCCACAAATCTCATTATCTCTCAGCTGTGGTGGGTGAGGAGGGGGAAACGCATGAAAAAATAAATGATAATGGGAACTTAGAGACTGGAGGATAAAAACGTGAGCAGCCCGTGTACAGTCTAAACAATTAGAAGGAAAACAATTAGGCTGGAGGTACAATGAGAGCGGCAGACACAGCAACACTAACCTGTTTTACTTCAGCGGGCATGGTCCAAAATCCCCCGTTCGGGTTTGTTTTAAAGGTGTCTTTCAATGAAAAGATGTAAAATAAAACCTCCAGGGAAACAAGCGTGAGAAATATGTCCTCTCGAAAAAGTTCTCCTCTCCCTCCTCTCTTCTCTTCTCCGACTCGTCACGTTTTTCTTGTTTATTTACGCTGAGTTTTCCCTCTGTGAGCGCAGAGGCAGCAGCTCAGACGCAGGCAGCCATCCTCTGCTCAGCTGCGTGAAGCAGCCCGCTGTTGGCTGCACAGGGACAGGAAGTGAGGAGGTGATCTTTCAAAAATAAAAGTACGACGCGGGCTTATGACCGAGAACTTTGCGAATATGATGCGCCTAACCTAGAACAGGAGGCCTAAATAAACCATCAGCGTAGTACGAAAATGAATTAGCTTCTTTTTTGGGGGGCTATGTAAAACTACACAAAAAGTTCAATAGTGCTTTTGACATTTTGTACCTCAAGCGTCTGGATATTTTGGAAAGGGAAAAACCAAAGACATCGTTTGACTCATATGTCTTTTGTAAATAAATAAATAAATAAATAAAGGGAATCACTTAGTGAAAGCTAAAAAAAAAAAAAATCAAAGAATATAGAAAGCAAATATAGATTTTGAAACAAAATCCTTGGGTCTGAGTTGAAACAAACCCACATAAATTATGCTAATGAAATGGTTTATAGCAAAACTTCTCAAAGTAATGGATTGTTTGAGGACAAGAATCACTTACTATTTTGCATAATTCAAAAAATTTTCCACATGTTCTCTTAATTACTGTGTTAGGGACCAGCAAAAATACTTAAAAACCAGTATTAATGTTTTGTTTATTTTACTGCAACAAAAAAATATATACATATATATAATAATTCAAAACTCATACAGTGTCAAGCCACCCTTTTTTCAATTAAAACAATGCAAATGTTGTAGTCACTAATCTGACGTGTACTTTTAAATTAACTTTACCTTAATAGAAATATACTAAAATAGATTTTTAATTGATTTATAATACTCAAATATAGTTTATAAGTATAAAACTAGTACAGATAGATTTTATAAATAAGTGAAATGAAGGTCTGTTACAGATCAGAGCGCTAAAATCTGCAAAAATAGTTGGGGTACTATAACACTAGAAACATGCATCTTACGAGAACACTCTGCATATGTGTGATATTTAATTCCTAAATATTGGTGCATTGCATGAACTTACCCTGAGGCGACTGTGACTCTGCGGGTAGAGTAGTCGTCTTGCAATCGGAACGTTGTGGGTTCAATTCCAGCTTCCTCCTGCCACATGTCAATGTGCCCCAACCCCAAGCAGCATATCAGTGTCCAAATGGGTGAATGTAGCTCTGGTGTAAAGCACTTTGAGTGGTCCAAAAAATGATCAGATAAAGCACTATATAAGTTCAGTCCATTTACCCTATGCATTTTTGCTTTAATAAACATTTTTGCTGCGTCTTTCAGGCAACACGCAAGACGTCATCTGCGTCTTTCAACTAAATGCTTTTATTTTGAAAGAAAAATCTCCTTGCTCTCCAGTGTAATCCTGTCTGTGGCAGGTCAGACAGAGCTGAGGAAGAACAGGGATTTCTCATTTGACAGAGATGTTTTATTCATGTGTGAATTGATGAGACACCAAAGGTGGCGTATGAGAGCCTTTCCTTTTCCAACAAAAAACGGGCTGGAGCTGGACCCGGACACAACCAGAAAAGTTGGGCATGAAAGGAAGAAGCACCTCTTCTGAGGATGGGAGAACAGAGAACAGAGAACAGCACTCTCCGATTGGGTACATGTCTCTCCCCTCTATCTCTGGCATCAAGTGGGGTGGGACCAGCTCCCTCTCTGCTCTCCAGTTGCCTCCGTCTGTCAGACCGCCAACCCCTCCCCCTTGTTGGCACAGACGGAGAGAGAGGAGAAAAAAAGAAGAGGGGGGGAGGGAGGGACTGGGGCTCACACACAAAACAAAAGTTGCCCCTATTGAATCGAAGGCATCCCACGAGCTACTCTGCACATTTTTACACCCTCCACACACACACAGCTCCTTTTCTCAACACCTCTTTGAGACGCTCTCCTCGCTGCTCTTGATATAAGGGAGGACTCGGATGTACGTGAAAGAATTCACATTCAAATAACTGCGCCTGTGACCGAGACCGAGCAGGAATGTTAATCTAATAATGCCGATGGAAGCTTAACTAAAGACAACTCTGAGGGGACGGTTGAAAAGACAGGAGAGCGAGCAAAAAGGATGACTGGTCTAAGACGAAAACAGAGAAAATGGCAAACAGGGGAGGGGTGAAGGGGGGGAACGGCTGAGGTTTCACATTCCACGAGCTTGGCAGCACTGTTTTAGGTCCCAGGATGTTACTGCTTCATTTCTTCCTAATGAAAGCCCCGGCTCACCATGCACCATTACATTTAGATCGCTTTGCTTTCAACAACAGCAACAGGAATTCGACCAAGGGTACAGGAGAGGGGCATTTTAATAAAGCAACCCTCGCAGCCTTAGCTAAAGTCCTTTCTTTTATGTGATTTGCAGTATCGCTTTCCATTTGCGCCACTAAAACCCAGAGTGATTTTCATAACTCTGTTTAAAAATCCATTAAGTGCCCAGGGCAATACTGGTGAGAACAGATGCAAGGAGCGGCGTTGCTCTGTGGATTCCCTAATCTGCACATGTGTACTTTAGAAATGCCCATCTCCTTTTCTAAATGTTGGGTTTTGCAGTCTATTATTTTTCCACACTGGGCTCTATGTCTACTTCTTTGAACTACGTGGCTGGTAGACTCTTGTACTACAAATATATTTTACTGTGTTTGTAGTGGTGTTGGTTGGTTTTCTAAGCCATTTATTGTGACCTGAAGACTAGCTCTGTAGATCGACAGGACAGGACAGACCATTTACTGCTACAATTCCTTTGACCTTTCCTGTGGCTTCCTTCCTTCCTTCCTTCCTTCCTTTCTTTTTTGAGGCTTTCACTTTTACAACACAAGTCTAATCATTGACTCTTCAGAACATTTTCCCTGAGTTGTGAGATTATGTTGCATTTTGCTATGAGGTGGACCTATCTGAACTAACTCGATGTCTTTTGAAGGTGACTGATTCTGCCATGTAATGAATTTAGGGTTTGAAACCAATGATAACGCACATAGTTTTTGGTGGAGTGATATTTAACTATTAAATCTCTGCTACATTCCAAAGAGCAGAGATATGGCCCTCAAATTACAAGCAGAAAAGTCAATGGGTCAACAGAGTCACCAGGATTCATCATCTGAAAACTCAAATTACATGAAGGAAAGTTTCAAAAGAACGTTTCAAAGTTGCTGACTGATTGTTCTGCGATCAGTCAGCAGAAAGATGTAATTATGATCCACAGGGCCTCCAACAAATGAATCTAAAACATCCTTAATAGTTTATGGAGGACTCTTAAGAGCTAAAAGAGCTAAAATTTTAAGCACAAGCTTAAATCAAAGGCTTGTTTGGTCTTTCCTCCAGGAAGTTTTGTCAACACAGCCTGAATTTTCACTATATGAAGGGGCGGGTGGAGAGAAGACACTGAAAGCATACACACTGTGTTAAGTCACATGAATCCTCAGCTCTTTATGTACAAGTGTAAAGAACGGGGTGAGAAACCCATCATGTTACATCATGTTCGAGTCTTTTTCTCCTTACAGGCAACATACGAATGTACATCCTTATGGATATCCTTGCAAAACATTCATAAGCCCACTATTTTTTCACATTTTCCCATGTATGCAATATGTTTCCTTTGTTGCTTTGCTTATACATTTTGAGTTTGGATAGAAGATCAACCTCTCTGCCAGTCTGAAGTGTTTAAAAAAACAACCCCTTATACTGCCGTCACTCAGTGATTGGCCACTGCCTCTCTAACTGTGTTTGTTTATCAGTGAGGTGAAGTAGCTAGGTTGATAGTTATGACAGGCGTCGAGCCAAAGTCGTTCTACCGAGCATAATTTGTCTGAGCTGCTTCAGGAGAACACATTCAGCAAGAAGAATAGCACATATTCACCCAAAAGGACTTCGTGTTGTTTTTGTAAACGTAAGCATAAGTAAGTTCTATTACTTACAACCTCTGTGCTGCTAACACTGTCCTGTTGCCAGACGGTGAGAGTAACAGAAAGAATAAATGTATACAACTGGATGGAAGAGAGGAAGAAGTTCGACATGATAAGGATGAAGATGAATTGGTTAAGGAAGGGCCAAAGAACTCAGCTGAGGATGAAAGCTCCCCACAGCTGAGTAAGACCAATCGATCAGAAAACAGTCCTCACACAAATGTACTCTGAGCTTTCAATCCCAGTATTTCCAGAAACTTCTGCGCAGCAGAAGATAACACAGAGGAGTACCTGCTGTACCTGAGATAACTGATGGGGCCCATTCAGCCACCATCCAGACGGCCCACATCCTCCCTACACTTTAGAAAAGCCTGCCATTGTTACGATCTGTTTCTCTGTATAGTCATCTTGGGATTTTCTGTGTTTAATCCGGTTTCCCTGAGTCTGTTGTCCTGTCAGCCCTTGATTGTTCCCAGGTGTGTCTCGTCCCCTTAATTACTCCAGGGTATTTAAGTCTGTCTCTTGTCAGATCCTCATGTACATCTTGTCTTAAGTACAAGATGAAGCTCTCGTTGAAGCTCTCCAGTTGAACTGTGAAGTCCAGGTTTGCTTAGCTCTCGTTTCAGTTATCAGTTGCTACCGGTATTAGCTGTTTGCTAACTCTCTGCCGTGCTGCCTGTTGTGGACTGTTGTTGAGCCTTTATCATTAAATTCATCATCATCTTCATCACTACCTGGGTCTTTGCGTTCCATGCCACAGCAATCTGACACATGCAGGGCTTAGCATGTTGGCCATAAAGTTACGTAAAGTTTGAGCTCATTTGACCGAAGCAACATTCTTCCCACACATTAGCCGTGATCCCTATATGGTTTATGGCAATCAGGATTTTTTTTTATTTCATGGGTCTTATCCAACAATGGGTTTCTACTTGGCAGACTTTCAAACAGGTCACAGTTTCTTCAGAGTTCTGACTTTTCTCTCATTGTTTTTCTCTTCATTCCAATTTTCCCTTTGAATTATGATTTTAATCTCAGATTTAGGATTTCTGTTCACAGAAATCTGACTTTAAGGCAGACGGACACCGAGGACCAATCAGGATCAGTGACTGAGATGCGAGTTTGTGCAGGAGGAGAGCTTACTTTCTGGAAGAACATGTCAGATTGAAGTGATTCATGTTGTATATGGTCAATTAAACTCAGAATTCAGAGAAAATGGCAGACTTTGTTTCTTCTTTTTCTTTATTTTCGGTGGCCCCAATCCTCTTCCATACCTTGCATTTAATCTACTTCATGTTTGTTTACCACAGGAAATCCCTTAATATACATTGGAGTTTGTGGCTGGAATGTTACACAGCGAGATACGAAAAAGTTCAAAAATATTTTCAAAGGCACTAATTGGATTTTAGTGCACTAAATTGAGCTGAAAAGAATGTTTAAATACACCAAGTGACTGAAATAGATTGGTCTTACAGTTTCGGTTATTTAATCTGTTCCAGGAATTAGCAAGAAAGCAGGAACAGGAAGGAAAAAAACATTAAAAACATTATTTTGAGTCTTGCCCGGTAACAGAAGTAGTAAAACAGAGAAGGGTGTATGAATTTTGCTGGAGCTGGAACGAAAGCCTTTGCAGTCTGCCGTACGCTGTCGAGATGTATGGTGTGAAACAGATGGTAGAAAGGTTAATGTTCAGCAACAAGGCGCGAGCTGACAGCCCGACACCTCCAGTGAAGCTACATCTGTTAACATCACGTTTTCCGCTTCTGTTAATGACAGCAGATGTGCAGAGAGATGGAGGAAAAGACGTTTGAGAGGAAAAAGGATGTGCAGTGGACAAAAAAAACAACAAAAGCAGATTGTGCTGGCTACCACGTAAAACAACGTGGATATTGTAATCGGTCTCGACAGCGTAGCTTAATTCCAAATCACTTACATTGCCGAGAAGGCATCGCATATTCTGGCTGTTAAGGTCTAACCATGAGGTTAAAACAATATCCGACCAAATACAAAGAAGGGTTCCGAAAAGGAAAGACGACGACAACGGTGGTCTTTGCTGCTCCATCTTCTCCGAAACAATCACTGCACTGTGTTCAGGTCACAAGACCAGAATTATTTACAACTGCGAGAGGCTCCAGAGAAAGATTATCTGCTTTGACTGACTGCTTCTTATTCTAACAATGACACAGTCAGAGAGAAAGTAAGAAAGAAAGCCCTTATCTAATGACTTCTACCATCATGTTTTATTTTCCACTCGAAAAAGAACTGGCTCGTCAGCATGGCAGAGGATTGCGGTCCCATCTATTAGAGGCTTTTGTCTTCCGAAAAGGCAATTTTAGCTTAATTTCAGGGGATAAAACTCTATTTAAACGCCATCACTTCACATCAGTGGCGGCTCTGTTTTCGGTTTTTATGTTGCAAAACTATATTCGCACATCAAGATTTGTCGTACACCCATAACAAGATTAGATTTTTTTTCCACCCCTTGCGTAACAAGGATAAGCAGTGAGGCACAAACACACACAATGGGAGCTTATCTGACATTATGGCACACACGTAATTTATTTTAGACACCTCTCGCTGTTATGGAGTCTCTATAATCTTGATGGATTACCGCTGAAGGGTATGTTAAAATTATGCAAGTTAAACATTTGTTTTATGCCCTAAAGACCATGTTTCTGCAAGACTTTTGGAGTAATTCCTCTTTCTGACTCAGCCTAAATCAGACTTTTCTAATGCTTCATTGCTCGTAATCAGCAGCTGTGCTATAAATTTAAAACTCCTGCTTCTAATTTGTGTATTTATACCTGTTGTGCTTTTTCTCATTTAATAGAGTAAAACACTAACTTTAACACATTTGAGCACCTCTGCTAGACGGCTGTCCTGTTTTTAGCTGCTGTCATCATGTTTTTATCAACCGTGATCAGATTCCCTGGATCCCCACAACATACCGCCACTGCCTTATGTTTGTTGTTTCCCTCACATTGTTTGTGTCAAACTGCAAACAGAACTTTTCATGGCTTAGTTTCAACAGTAGCTTCCCCGCTGAAGGCTGTCCTGTCAAGATTCAACAGGACTCAGATTGTTTCATGGGTCTCGGAGTAAAGTGGGCCGAACACAATTTCACTTTTTGATTGTAAAAAAAAAACTGTAAAAAAGGAAAGGAAAATTACATACATGGTTAATGGACCAACATCTACCACCAAACCACCAGTAAATAGTTTACATTTGGTATGCAGTGGTTTAGGGGCAACAGATGTTTGATGTAGCTGAAATTCACGAGCACTTGAGACCACCTCTACAAACACCTATACATGCCTGTAACTGCCAAAATGATCACAATGTGCATCAACACTCACAGTGGAAACCATCTTAAGCACTTCCACAAAAGCTAACATCCACAGTCTTCCTCATCTCCAGTATTTGCACTCCTGGATCGACTGCTTTGCAAACACCAGTCAACAGCATGTCGATTAGCATCATGCTCTGGTATTTCAGCTTCCCTGAAATATCTGTATGGACTACAGAGGAAACCCAGCTTCTATTGCTAACTCTGCCATATTATGTGATGTGCATTGTCTCATTTGAACAGCAATTGTCTATCTGTAAATCAGGAATTGCATTGATGTAAGTCATTTCTACTCATCCAATGTGTAGACGATCGGTCACTAGACGACTAACTCAGTGGGTTAAGGTTTGTGATTGTAATGTAGAAAATATGCAAAGGTTTATGGGGTATGAATATTTCTGAAGGGTGCTGTAGGTCCTTGTCTCTTCTGCAAAGATCTTATCTGAAGGTGTTTTTTAAGCACATTGCTCTTTCAAAATGTGCTAGTCTATAAAGAAGACCCTACAACCTGGCTCGGCTTAAGACCAGCTGTGTGATTTTAAGATTGCATGTACGTGCAATACCTTTGGTATTTATACCTTTGGTGTTACATAAATACCAAAGGTCAGTTAATCCCAGGCTCTGCGATGCACAGCCTTTTAACGAGCTGTGGAGATGCGCCTCGGACTAAAGCAAGTACGGACCTCAATGTGGTCACTCCCCCCCGCCCCCAAGTGTCCGAAGCCAAGAGGTGCTTTGGTCTCTGCGTCTCCAATGTGAAAGCAAACAACGGACCCTTGCTTCTGCATAAACACTTCTGCTGCTAAAAGCATGCAAGCTGATGATATCTTTACTGCACGCGGGCGGAGATGTAATAATTTACAAAAAGCAGCGAATCCCAAAAGGATCCTTTCTGTTACCAATAAAAAGAGTCAAGAATGCGAGCTAATTCTGCTCAGAAATGATGGAGCAGAGAGTCAAGGTTGCCTCCGCTGAGGGTCTAGTGGGGATTTTTGTTTTCCATTAGTAGGTTTACCTGCCTGTTGGAAGTTCCTTAAGTGAAGAATCTGGCCTCAGGCATCCAAACAAACATCCATCCGTATTATCTAATTAGAACTGCTCCCTGGATTACATGACTGCTGGAATTTACCAGAAACTTGGATTAAAGGTGGTATTTGCTCCAAGACGAACTCTAGCAAAGTGAACACTGGGGTAAGATGAAAAACGCTTGTTTTTCATGCATGCCTTGTTTGCTTTCTCAGAATATGGTATTACTGCTCAGTATGTGCAAGTTTACCTGTGAAAATTAGAACCAAAACAAGCCTGACTGATGCTTCTGTTTCTCATTCTGTTCACCGTTTACAGGCTTGTAATTCACGCAGTAAAAATGTCACACAGGTATGTTAAACTCATGGGGCTAATTAATACAGTGCTTTGAAGAACACCTCTAGGCCAACAATAAAAATGTGAAGCTGTTTTCAATTGACTTCGTTTTCTGCATTCAGACTTGTTTAGAGATCCTGCCGGACACTGGAAAGGGTCAGGTCACATTCCTCAGAAGTCACTTGTGGGGTCTTGTGAGGGAGAAGGACGTTATTTTTAACAGATGTGCTATAATTTAAACCCAAACTATCAGGGCCATCCTTTAAAAACATTAGCAATCTTACTTCTTGTTTGTAAGTTCTAGCTTGAGGTGATGCCCTAGGCCAGTTAAACACGACTGATGGTCTAGTTTGGTGCAGAAAGAGATTCTTGTAAAGGAAAAACATGCAGCTAATGGATACCATTGCTAGTGTTTTTAAAGATGATAATAGGTTTAAGCAGTTGTGACATAAACCAGCATTAGGACAAGACCTGATTTGATGGAGGAAGGTTTGGGCTTCTTTAGAGGATTATTAACAACAAAGTGATACTTCCTGCTTTTTATTTTTGCTTGGCCCAGACTGGTTTCCTACTCACCATAGCTTTAGGTACCCAAAAAAAAAAATCACCCAGTTTTGCCTCCAGTGTAGGGCGTAGGCTTGGCCAAGTTGGCTACATTTTTGCAGTTACTTTTTCTGGTTCATTTTTTTCCTCAAGTCTAAAAATGCCCTGGCCAAGGAGGTACTGTCACTGCAAATTACACCATGTACAAGTGAGCTTTTAAGAACCACTAATTTATTGAGCTGTGGGAATATATTAGTCCACCAACGAATTAATAGACAAACCACTTTACAATAAAGCTTCGTTTTTCTCAGGTGCATCTATCTTTGCAGACTAACAGGAGTCTTTCGTTGTTCAACACTGCTTCCTAAGCATTGCAGTAGGTTTGAAATATGATGAGAAATAATTGGACACAATCAAGAACAATAAGCAGCCTGTTTTACTGTAAGAAACTGTTGGTGTGACTTCCGCAGGCTGCTTTATAACAAGGGGAATGTGTTGTTGGAGGGATATGGGAACAGTGAGCGAAACAACAATAAACAAAGGGGACACTTTCTTAACAATGTGATTAGGGGGGTTTATAGGAGGCAAGAAAGTTGTTGATGGAGAAGACAGGAGACGACTGAGGGAGAGAGAGGGGGTCAGCTAAAAACTAAAGCTCATTGTTAGGCAGGTGATTTACGAGGGTACAGCAGCTCCCAGGCCCTGGCATTAGAAGGACAGATCTTCTGTCGCTATAGCACCCGCAGCCTTTTGTATCCATTGTTCCTAGACAGGACTTTTCGGTGGGAGGGGAGTTGTTGTATGGATGGAAGTGGGTGGAGGGATGGAGGGAGGCTGGAGCGATTGCTGGTTCCCATTGCAGAGCCAAAGCTTGTACATCTTCAGCACAGATCAAAGGCGGCACTGTTCCCACTCTGTAAAGCTCAGAACCTTTGAAAACTCCTCATAATATTCGACCGAGGGCACAATGCATCTCTACCAGCGGCCCAGTAAACAGACCCTCAGAGACCAAGGCATCTACATTTTATGACACCCATGAGGTGACAAATTATCCCCACGTTTTCTTTTCCATGAATCTCAAGATGGTATCTTTGTATGTGCTGGGCAGCAGCCACAGGCGGATAGATAAGCAGTCCAGCGTGTGGAATGAGGTCACCTTCTCATCTAGCGCCAAACAGACACCATTTTCTGAGTGGTGCCTGCTTTTGTCCAAACACGGTCACCAGTCAACACTTGACCTTTCATAGCCTTGATCACAATGCTCCTTCTGGCTAAAATCAATTACTACGGGCAGACTCATATTAAGCAACAAAAGGGAGCGATCTCTGTGTGTGAGTGATCACATGTTGGGCGGCGTCTATGGATTGAGATTCTAAGGCGTATTGTTCCATGTCACTGAGTCTACACAAGTAATTTCATCAGACACGCTAATGGACTCTCCGACAGCATTGTCCTGATGATCCTTCTTCAATGGTGAAGAATAAACAGTAATATTCCTCCTCGATGGGTATTCATAAAGTGTTGCGTCAAGGTGAATGAGGATCGGCGCCCTGCTAGAAACTGGAGCAGAAATCCATCACGCTCTTTGGTACAGAGAAATTGTCAACACCTCTTTATTCCCTAATGAAATGAACTTATTCTGAAACCCAAAGTCAGCATCAGATGGCAACACATCAGTTGGCACACAACATTTTTCTAATTTTTAAAACATTTATCTCTCTCCTTTCCCATTGGAATTATACAGTAGTTTGTGTTGACCTGCTGCTTAATCCATCCAAAATACCCTGTATAAATACTGTTGAAAGACGTAAATGCTATACATCCCTGCTCACTCTGTGACAATGTCAGACCATCACAATATAATCTTTTGTATGGTTAGTTCTGTGTAGTACTAAGATTCAACAGAAACTAACCAGAATAGAGGAGAATGAAAAGAAAAAATGTCCTGTGTTCAATGCAGTATGTAACAATATGCTGAAAGCCTCCATCCAACATGAGCTAAAGATAATTGGGCTCATGTTTATTTGCTGCACACTCAGCCGCCTCTGTTAATGAGCTGATAATAATGATAAAGGCAGATAAAAGTGTTCGCTGCCCAGCAATGTTTAGGCCTCGTCCTTTCAGAGCTCAGTGCCCTGTAGAGAAGTGCTATCTAGATCAGTGCCTTATCATGCTCATTAGTTGTCTACTTTCATCTCATTTTACTAATCAGACTTACTCCAGCCTTTTCCTCCATGACCCCAGCTTTAAGTAATGTCAGACCTCATTGAGTCTGGCACTGGGGTTGTGAATCTAAACCCTCAGTTAGCGATCCACGGTCGGCTTTAATCCATCATTCCGCCTCAGGATTGTGTGAGAGTGTGTGGTGAAAGCTGAGCGAGGAGAAGGCAGAGATGAAGGGAACAACCTGATGCATTTTTTTATCCCCTCGTACGTTGAGTAGAACGGGTTCTCACGGCACGTATTGCCTCCTAGACACCCGCCGCCCACCTGCCTGGCAACCAAATTGGTTTCGAATTAGTTTCATTTCTGATCGAGACATTTCAGACGGAAGCAAGAGCGAGTTTCATCAACGATGCCGATTACACAAGTTGGCTTCCTAATTTACAAGTGGCGAGGGTCGAGAGTTATTTGTCAGTATACCACGTCTGTCGCGTTATGTAATGTTGCAGGGAATCCCAACATTCAAAGATGGCCGACATGGAAAATTGTGATAAACTAACCAGAGGTGGTGAAAGGCTTCTTCCTGGTCTTGGGTTTGGTCTCAATCTGAGAAGAACTGACTTTGACTCCATGCGTTGATTTGACATCTTTATTGCTCTCATTGTTTGTTTTTTCTTTATCATATAACCATTATAACATGTAAGCTGATGAATTCAGCTTAGAGATTACGTTTAGTGTGGCTGCATTTAATAACTTGAATATGTTATTCATGACAGTGTAATAAGAAGCAGTTTTGCTTAAGTAATTAATCGTTTTTCCATTATATTTAGCATTTTGTGGTGTACAGTCAAAAAACAATGTCATGAAATATTTGTTGAACTATAAACATTTAACCTTGGTGTTGGAAGGTCTTGGCCTCTGTGTCAGCAGAACTGACCTCGACTCCAGGCCCTGACACCAACTAGCCACAATGTCCCAGGAAGATCCTAACAAGTTCTAAACATACTTGAAATTAATCAATTTGTGTTAATTCTGAAGAAGGTTCATTGCTTCAACATGAACTAGTTCTTGTTCACTTATTATATTTTCTTTAAAATATAGAAAATTATTTATGGAGGTCACAATACCATTTATGAATTTGAAAACTGATGGTATCATTACCAAGCATTAGAAACCTACCTTATTATGTATCTTTGCTCGCTAAACATAGAAACATTGTGTACCTTTCTTTGCATTTAATCATTCCCACATTCACCTTGATGGTAGTAAGATGTATTGTAGCCACAACTGCCCTGGGGCAGACAGAAAAGAGGGTACAAACCCTGGTTCCACTCATAAACGTTTTCAGCTGTCAGAAAAAAAAGACGACATCCACTACAGAGCACCGCCAGGCAGCTTCTGGGATCGGTGGGTGAGAGGAGATAAGACGGGACGGCGAAGATTGGGGAGGTGAAGGGAGACAAAATGAGAGGTTGAATCTCATCAGCTCCCTTTTTAAAGATGAGTCACCACAGAGGAGATTATTGCACAACATCCAGGACAAGCGGGTTCAGACAATGGGAACAAGTGTCCCAAATCACCGGGAAATTAAACAGAGATTACAGAATCCCTGCAATCATGAAAAAGTGATGACCACGAGCCAACAGAGAGAGGAGATGAGCTTGCTCAGATGGAAGAAGGGAGGAGGTGCAGCGAATGAGCACAAAACGCTGGTTTGAACGAGTCAAACGGAGCCGCGGGAGGCACTGGGGGGGGGAGCGTTGGCCACCATGTCGGTGTCGTTTACCTGCATCACCACTTGCTGCCATGCCAGTGGCTGACTGATGGCGGGGTTGGGTGGCAGAGTGGCCCGTTCGAGCTGCAGGGTGACGTTGCGGCGCTCCTCCTCCAGGGCTCGGGTTAGCTGCTCAAAACGCTCCTCCTGCTCCTTCACCGAGGCCAGGATGCTGGCGGCAGAGCGTACGTCATAGTCCTCCATGGGCAGAGTTGACGGAAGCTTCCATTACAGGCAAAGGGGGAAGAGAAAGAGGAAGGGAGGGAGGGGTACCAGGTCATTACAAAACACCCAGACCCAGCCGGCTGGATGAGTGGCATGATGTTGAAGATCACAACATCAAATGAGAGAGTTAATCACAAACCAGGAGAAGCCAATGACGATTCAGGATTTAGCAAAGCGTCTTCTGAACAAAATTCTAGCATGATGGAAAAATATGGTTGACTTGAAGACTAAAGGTGCACCGGCCTTGTTTAGTCCGCTTTCATTGA
Organism: Micropoecilia bifurca; assembly: GCA_903067075.1. Classification (NCBI taxonomy): domain Eukaryota; kingdom Metazoa; phylum Chordata; class Actinopteri; order Cyprinodontiformes; family Poeciliidae; genus Micropoecilia; species Micropoecilia bifurca. The sequence continues at coordinate 29,893 of CAEGAF010144191.1, read as the reverse complement.
ACTCTAGTTAATTTGTCTAGAAGGTCTGGTTCATTTGGGGACGTGTGAATGCGCAATTGAACTTTGAATGAAGATCAAAAAAGTGAACTCTGGTTTGTCTGATAACCTATATTTCTGCTTGGCTGAAGTGAACTCTGGTGCAGTTCGAATGCATATGCGAATGCCAAGCGAACAAGAGACCGCTCCATTCTGGTAAAATAAAACCAAAACTAACGCTTGTGTCTAGCGATAGCAAGAGAAACGGCTTGTGGTGTTTTAGCAAAAACAAAAGAGAAATCCTGCAACTGCTAAAATCTGACACTACTCCATTTTAGTCTACATTTTGTGAACGAGGAAGTTGTGCTCAGTGTCTTCCTCAGAGATTACTGTGACATTTCTTTCAGTAGTTCTTGGTGCAGCGTCACCACAGGCGAAGGGCTGAACAAGTTCTTCAAAGGATTTGGATTATTTGATGTGTAATGTGAAAGCGAAATGTAGCTGAAATGTAATAAATGTTGCAATTTTGGTCCCCAATCGAACCGACTCTACCGGACTTTCAGATGCAAAAACACCCTAAAGATCTGGGGTCATAGGTCCTGGTGACCTTTCTCCCCAAATTTATTTGGCTACTTTGATGCCAAAGCCTTGAGGGCACATGATTAAATCCTTTTTCTACATGAAGAACTGCATGGAAGCCTCAACTCGAGGCTGGCAAGCCAAAGTCATTAATGAGGATGCACAGCTGGGTGCTGATATTGTGCATCAGAAGCTTTAGCCCATCATGTCATTAAGACACTCTTACTCCTGATGAAATTCAGACAGCAAAATGAAATGAAACGGCACATTACACACTCAGGAAAAGCAAGTATTCTTGTTTTTGGGCTGCAAAGAGGGGTGAAAGGAATGATGTCACAGCTCTGGATGATCAATAACAGCGGCCAATGAGAGCTGCGCTCTCATTGGTTACAGTCATGCACGCAGCCATTACGCTTTCCGACACGCAAGCACAGTTACAGGCCAAACGTCCAACATATGCAAGATTCCCGCAGCCATCATTTACAATCACACACACACACACACACACACATACACACACAAACTGATTTCCATTACTGATGGAGGCATGATATCAGGAGGCTGACAGCACGGCAACAAAGCAGGTTGGAAATACAAATCCACAACAGTATGGACCAAGGGGATAAGCAGTTAGAAAACAGTCACCTCAGTTTTAATGAAGGACAGTGATGAACCAAAACCAAGAATGAAGAGCTGGTAGGAGGGGAGGGAGGAGAGCAGAGAGAAAAGAGAAAAGGCAAGACATTTAAAAAATATATGAAATGAAAATAATCGGACAGCATGCCTTCAACTGTCTTCTCTTTCACGTAGTTGCAAGTTGACATAAAAAGAACAAGTGACCCATTATCTGAGCAAAGAGAAGTTAAAAGATTTAAAGTTATACATATTAGACAAATGTGGTAAAAGTGTATATTTTATAATGCATGAAGTCACTTTGAAAAAGTTTACAAAAATCAATATATAATAATATAATAATAAAGGTTACTGAAGGGTTTTAAGATTAATGCTTAACTTTTAAACGGCATTACATCAAGGACTAATTTGTTTTAGTCCTCAATTCTGTGTTCTATATATATATATTTATATATATATATATTTATATATATGATCAGGAAAGTATAGACAGTATATCAATAATTGTGCCATCAGTGATTTTATAAACAATTCTGAAAACTAAAGGTTAGATACCATTATCTAACCTTTTTTGTCTATATCTTTGTATCTTTAAGGTTTTCACTGCTGCTAGTGATCAACAAAAGGTTCTTAATACTTTTGTTGTCACTGTGTCCCAGTTACTTGGAAGATCAACAAACTTAAAATGATGAAAAAACCCTCACTTATCACCCAGCTCCATCTTCACCTCTGTCTTTATCGCATAAATGTTACAGCAGATGGGATTTTAAGAATTAAACACAACATGAACTCTAGAACCTCTTCTGTCCTTATTTTTTATCTTTCTTTTTTTTAAAAAAAGAACAATTTTACAAGAAGCACTCAACAGATGTGGCGTAAAAATCTCACAAAGTAAAGACGACGTTATGTGACGAGGCACATTGTGTCAAAGCCAGACAAAGACAGTGGACGGACGGACGGCTCGGCTCGGCTGGGATCGTCAACACAGGCGGAGCGGTTTGAATTTTAAACAGGCCGGACTGTGGAAACGGGGTCCACGACGTGTCCGCCTAAGACTGTGTGCACATGAAAAGTAGTCATTCTTTACTACAGGACCTGCTCAGCACAAAGCCCTTATTCCCTTTGAAGCGCACAATCCCCCTTTGATGTTTGCTGCATGCTTATCATTTATTTATCCATTCTGCCTCTTCCATTCGGAGTGGTGTGTGCCAAGGAGACTGTGCTCCTAAAGTTAAACTCAAACATCCGTCTGAATGTAAAAGATGGCTGCTTTTTTTTTCTGGTTGATCTCACCAAACATTCCAGGTCGGTGTGTGTTTGCAGCAGCCAGCCGGTATCTCGGCTTTGTAAGGGGGGCGTACAAGAATAGCCTGCTTGTCTGTATTGTAAGTCGTCCGATACTTGAGATAAGTGACATCAGTGGAGTTTCCAGAAGCGAGAATGATTGGACGTACTCAAACACGGGCTCTAATGATTCACACCCCTCCGGGTTGGAGGGACGATGGAGCCATTGCTTCCTGAGTCATTGGGGGGAATAATATGGCACGCATGTCAGCTATGCCCCACAGCTTATCATTATACACCACCTCCTGGCCCTGCTTAAAATAGCCTGGAATGCAAGAGGAGGGGTATCTGAAGATTTCCCCTCTGCCCACGCGGTTCTTTATATTTTATTTTTATTTTTAAAAGCCTCGACTCAACAGATGTTTGCCGAGAGCCTTTGGTCAAAGGGGATAAAAACAAAGCCAAGGCTGTCTGCACGTTTAGCCGCCTTCTCGGTTACACATGCTCCACTTAGTATTGGCTTCAGGTGATGGAGAAGAAATAAAAATAAAAATCAGAGCTAACCTCCCAAACCAAAACTATCCTGAAGAATAAGAATTTCCTTCAGAAAAAGAGGGGATATTTAAGAGTAAAGAGGGAAAGTGAAAAACAGTTTATTAATTCCACAGTAACACATGGGTTGGATTTCAGCACCTCATGGCATAAGCATCTCTAATTAAAAAGGGGAGGAGGGCGGGAATCATAATTCATGTGGAGCTTCACTTCTGTTGCAAGACTTTTTTTTTTTCATGAGCAGTAAACACATCTCAGCATAAATGCTCAGCTCTAAAAATAGCTTAGCAGTAATAAACAGAGAAAGAAATAAAAAAAACAACCACAAGAAACTGGAAAAGGGTTTGGTGAAAAATCTAGATATAAATCCTTGTTGTTGTGTCCATCTGTGTTCTATGAGAAATCTCCAAAAGAGATGGCTTTATGCCACCATGAACCTCTTTGTGGAAAATGTAGTTTTATGAGAAAGTGCAGGTAAAGGTTATGTTTTGATGAAAAGAATGTGGATTTTATTTGTATGGGCAGGTTGAAATGAAAGGACTGTTTGCTTATGTTAAACATCTGCACAGCGTCCACACCTCTTGAAATTTTACACATTTTGTCACATGCAGCCATTTTGGATTTTTCATTATAGTTTAATTTCATTGACTTTTTGGGGGGCAGTGCAATTACTTTCAATTAGCTTTGAGTGCGTTTGCTAGTTTTTATGGGTTAAATAAGCCTCAATTTTAGATTAGTTTCCATTAGCTATTGCAGTAGTTTTAGTTCTGTCACACTTTGCTTAATTTTTACTTGCAGAATTCAAAAAGGTCAAAGTGTTGTATTGTGATTATGTACGCATCAATTCAATTATTGTTTTACAACCAAATGACTCTGGTGTTTTCTCCCAATGTTTTCAGCAAAAACCTGCTAATTGAAATCACCTGTGCTGAAGCAAGGAAACACCTGAAACACGCAGGGTTGTGAGCCTTGAGGACCAGGCTGGGAAACACTGGGTTAGAAAACTCGACACCGACATGACGGGATGATGACGCGGCATGGTTTTTAATGACATCTCGTGAACAATCTTATTCCTGTGTGATTTTAATTGCATTTATTATTGAGTAGAAACTCTGCACTTGCAAAATTGTGTTAATTTTCCGACATTATTGGAAAATTGACAGTTTTGCACACATTTGTAATGGAAACGCAGCTACGGGTCACCTAGCTCTCACCAACTCTCAGGAATGGATCATCCTTGCTTCATACTGAATCCAACAGGTTCTATTGCTCATAATTTTCATAAATAGAGAAAATAGAAATTCAGGTGCTGCTTAAGGTCCACATTTTATTTAATCCTTTTTCATTGAACCGTCTCATTGATTTCAACATGAGGAACATGTGCAAATGCATCAAAAGACAATTATAAATGCAAATTAATGTCTTTGTTTTTCTTAAAAGGGAGACAGGAGTTATTAAATACATATAGGTCAATAGGAAGCTATCTGTTTCAGAAGTTTTTCTCTTCTGTTTCAAATGTTAATACTGCTAATGAATTCAAACGCTTTACAGTAGGAAGAGATAAGTGGGTCAGGACTCAGGGAAAGTGTATGTGTAATTTAGAGAAAATGGCAGTTTGCAAGTGGAGACAAATAAATGAAGCCACAAGGAAGCCACTGTGTGCACAGTAAAAGCAATGAAACCACATCAGTCAGTATTTTAGCTACTGCTCATGCCATCTGTCTAACTTCTTATAAAACGAACTTCCAAGGCAGAGTCGTGCAAAAAAAAGGAAAAAGAGAACAAGTGTCTCTGCAGCACAGAATAAATCTGAATTGCAATTAAGTTTCTCAAGTTGCAGCTAACTACAGGTGACAAACTTCAAACGTTCAATTATGCAGCTGAGTCTGTCTTTAGATACCCAGGACCAGAACAAATGCCCTCTGCCACTCTGCTCTAAAAAACACTGTAATCTGTGAAAAGAAGAGAAAAAAAAATCAGTTTCCCTCACCTGATTCAGAAGTGTGAATTATTAAAATTAGAGCGCACTCCCTAGAGGAAATTAAACTTTTAATGTATTTGGAGGGGGGAGAGGGAGACAAATCCTATGAGGTGCTTCAGCATTAAGGAATATCTCTCCCACGAAGAGATAAAGAAAGAGAAGTCTTGAGCTGGCAAGACAAAGAAATTTAAGAACAGTGGAGAAGAAATGGAAGAAGAAGAAAAAGGGAATGTAATTACCTCAGTGATGAACTGAACAATGTGATTAAAGAAGGCATGAGGAGAGAAAAGCGGGCTGTACCTTTGATGCGAGTCCCTCAGACCACAGGCAGGCTGAGGACAGCTGGAGCTCTGCTGGAGTCGAGACGTTTGTTCGGTCTGCCGTGGGAGATCTGCAGATTAAAAACAACAAAGGAAACATGGTAAAAACTTTTCCACCAGCCCACTGACAGCGGATACTTAACATAAGGCTCTTATGTTACGTAGAGACAAATACTCGGAAGATTCACTGCTTGTTCACGTTCTTAACCATGAGACACTGTCAAGATTGTCCAGCAATAATTGAATGAATACAGCAGCTCTTGGTTTTAAATCCCACCATATTTCTCTTTACACATGCATTTATTTAAATGTGTATTTACTAGTTATTGTTGACATCACACAAAATGTCTACTGGTGCAGTTTCACTGTGCTGTTTCATAATTGTATATTGGTTGGCAACGGGCTAAGACAAAGTTAAAGAAGCCTTTTATTCCATGTTGGCCACGTTTTAAAATACTGAGCAATTCAAATCAGACCATTAGGAACGTGTAAGACATTTTTGCTGACAAACATGTTCAGTTTGGCACTTCTCTTTTCTCTTTTTGCTGTTTTTTTACTGCGGGTAAAATCTCCGGTTAGCTCAATTACAGTGATCAATAAACAAAGTAGAACAACTGGCAGGAGAAGAGAGACCAGAAGGATGGTTGTTCTGGGAAAATGTGAGAAAACTGTTACTACAAACATTTTTCACTTAGATGGAAACAACTAGGTGGATATTTGAACTTTAGATCCCTGATTGAAATGTTGGGAACCAAAAATTGTTTACATATGCGAAAGTGGAAGTTGGCAACATCCCATTGAATGGCATGGAAAATGAACTGCTGAAGGTCTTGAAGACCATCTTCTGTTATTTGTTATATGCTTTACTGAAAGCTGACAGTAGCTGCGCTTCCATTCACCGTATAGTTGGGTAAATTGAAATCACAAAAATAAATTTGCCTATTGGAAATATACCCATTTCAGAAAAATGACGTTTTTTGGTAAAACGTTTTTGAGTTGGGGTGAAAAGGTTTTTTTGGGCTCCATCAAAATTGGTTAATTTTGCAAATCTGCAATGTAAACACGATTTTCGCAACTCGTGAAGCATGTGATCAACAACTGCGTGTTACTACTGGAAAACACGAAGACGACAACAGGACGTGGTAGGATGATGATGGAGCAGCATGTTCTTTAATTCTTGCGTGAATTAACTTATGATGTGTGATTTTAAATGCATTTCAAAATTGAGTTTCTTTTATCTGTTTTGGTTTTTTGGTTGTTGTTTGTTTTGTTGGGTTTTTTTTGCAAAGTGTCTTGCAATTTTGTAGTGGAAATGCAGCGACTGATGCAGGTTTGTAGAGTTTGCATGAAGTACTATGAAACTCAGAGGCTGGACTCACTCAAATTTGGCAGACATCCACTTAGGTTCTGGTGAGCTTTTACTCTGACTGCCTACTGAGCTACACCTGCTGCTCATAACCTCACCAACAAACCCTGCATTAAATAATGAGTCATCCTTTCAACTCCACTTCACTTGCACCTCCACTAGAATTTAATCATTTTTGTGTCATTTCAACTAATGGATATCTTTTTGACTCGGCGCATGGCCTGCAGCCACTGCAACATTCAGCGATGAGTCGGAAAATGAAATGGAAAAAAAGCAAAAGCAAGCAGGCTTTTTTACACATCTTTGTGGGGGGGTTGACGATAAATGTGTGTGTGGGGGCAGGGGGTGAGTGGGTTGCTTTCAAAGTGGGGGCACCAGAGGGTGATAGCAGGGGGCCTCAGAGCTGGAGAAGATTGGCTTCCAGTCAAATTCATCAAGCTTTGATTCTCAAGCTAATTTAGCATAGCAAGAGCGAAATAGACAATTTTCTCACAAGTAAAAAACCAAAGGAACCATCCAGCTTTGGAGGACACTGCTGGAAAAAAAACCCATACAAACATAAAATCAAAGGTATGAGGCAGTATTTATGATAAACAAATATAGAGTAAATGATGAATAATAATGAATCATTCCTCAGAATGCAAAATTTGGGAACCCTTGCTGTAGGTGACTGGTATCAGCTAATGAGAAACTTTATTTTTGAGAAAATAAACTTATTTGCCACCTTTTTCACAAGTCCACAACACGGGAGTCATCACCACGATGCTGATGTCAGAAATAGTTTTTAATCATTTATACTTTATACAAATAGTCTCCAGATAGGAACATCCCGAAATGACAAGACTATAGCAATTAGTTCCTCACTGAATCAAAGAGCCGGAAGGTTCCCAGGCAGATATCTGATTGTTACTAAGGAGGCAACACTTACTCAATACACAAAGCAAACCAATTTGTCGGCCTGACCTTCACGTTCACACTGAAACACTTGAGAAATACAAACATCACAAAATACAGGGAAGAAGTAAAGGCCTTCACTTGGCATTGCGGGGCAAATTATGTTTGAATCATGCCAGGGGATGAATCACTCTGTCATCCAATCAGACCTGTCCACAGGCTCTACTCCCTTTGATGGCTGAGAAAACACAAGGCCTGCCAGCTGAACCGCTGGACTGACCGCCCACATGAAGATGTGAGCGACGATGGCTTCAGACTCTCCTGTTCCCACTCTCCCTTGCAGCTCGGCGTTTGTTCATGCTTTCATTTTAATGGGACAAAACAGCTGCTTAAAATTTGCTTCACAGCTCAAGAATTGCTTCAAGCCGAGATGATGATCGAGTTCATCGGCAGTTCATCTTACAACGTTTGATGATGCGAGTGGAAGCGCATTGCGTAGTTTGTTAGTTTCTCAGCAGTAATACACCCACTTTGGATTCCCTTTTGCCTTCAGAAGTGTCTTGATTCTTGCAACAAGGGTGATAAAAAGACTAATTTGATGATTGATTGAGTTTGGGATGCGCTGATGAAAGGACAGTGCATCACATTGTATGCCATAATGGGTACTCCATGGTCATCATGGTCAGCAATGACATTCAGGTGGGCTGTGGGGTTCAAATGCTGCTAATGGGACAAATGGGTCAATTTTACTGCTTTTGTTTTTAGACAACTATTTAATTAAGCAGTGCAGTTTATCCCATGTTTTTATTTCAGCTCTACTTTGTCGCGTGTTGTAACCGCAGAGTAAGTCAAGTGTAAATGATCTGGGATGTGTGATTGGTAGGATCTCATCATCAGCAGCAGCGAAGCAAGGCGGGACCACATGCAGTGCGCTGTGATTGGTACACCTCACTGTATATATTTCTTCAACAGGTTAAACTATCTACTCCTCTATTTACACTATAATAAGCAGGTTACCACAGCTTAATAATGTGCATTCTGATGCACAATATTAATATTAATTAAATATTGTGCACAATGCACAATATTTGGTTTTCTCTGTGCTTCATGTATTGTAGGCTTATTAAAAGCACCACAGAAGCCTGAGCCTGATCTGACCATCAAACTCTAGCAGCCAGTGTGATCGTTTGCTGCTGAAACCAATTTTGCTTCACATTTAAATGGTTAGAAGTTTCAAGCTTACCTTGAATTGTCTTGTGATGAGTAGTTTTTAGAGTTAATGTCAACTTGTTATAATTTCGGTCCAGTATGCCTTTTTCCCACCGTTTCCCACTGGATATGTTGTCTTTTTTTAAGGTATTTCTTATAGACTGGAGTGACGTCATGTGAAAATCCAAGTAGATCTGCAGTTTCTGAACCACTCAGACTGACATGAGCAACCAAAGAGTCAGAGTATAATCCACGTGTTAATGTCTTCACCGTATCCAGCGGCAGCCATATGGCTGATTTGCTATTGGTATGATCAGTCTAATAAACTGGCCAGTGAACGTGAGTACAGTAGGTAATAGATAGGTGGCTTAGAGGTACAGCAGGTACGTGACACACAGTGTTTATTATTCCCCTTGCTCCACATCCGTCATTGTAAAACATTTGACAAAGGAGAAAATCTTATTTTAAACTGCAGAAGCTTTGGCTGGAAATCGAAAAGATGAACTACTTCACAGAAGTTTCACAAGAACATACTGCCTTTGTAAAATATACATTTCTGAATAATGAACCTGAAGAATATTTAGCTATCCTTGACCAGAAGCCTATCGTGATGAAAGGGATAAAAAGAGAGAGGATAGGCTGCATTAGCCATTGCTTGACTGTGTCTGCGATTTGGATATTTTCTTTTCTCCATGGATTTTTTTTTCTTTGGTGTGTTCACTTAAAGCCCAGATAGGCTGTGAGCAGCTCGGGTTTCTGCTGCAAACATCAAAGACGAAGCTAAACCGGCGCTGTTCGCGTTATCTGTCTCTCTCTCTCCATCTCTGTGGATTCCTGCCGAGGCCTCGCATGACTCCTGAACGGAGATTATATTGACCCGCCGTCGCAGCCCACAGTATTACTCTGATTAGTTCCTGCTTAATTTCTATTTAAAGTGACGCTGTGGTTTTGTAACCGTCAGGTCAGCAAGCACAACAAAAGCCGGCCTGGGAATGAGAAGATTGATGGTCAGCGATGATAAATGAATAAATGATGCGTCTGCTGCCCCCGCTTAGCGCTGCTTAACCTCCCGCCTGATCCCATGGCGCTGACCGGAGGTTAATAGCGGGAAATGGTGATTACTTGGGCGGCAGGGAGGGGTTTTGTGTGGCTAAAGAGGTGTTGGGGAAAGGCCAGTTGTTACACGCTTTGCTTAAATACTGGAGGTTGAGATGAAATGAAGACCTGTAAATGAGGTGGAAACGTCGGCAACAAGGCTCCGTTTCAGGTTTCTGCCTTCAACAGAGTACTTTAATGGTAAACGAGGACACAGAAAATAAATGTCTCAAATGGACAAAGGTATTCCAAATACTCCCCTGCAATCAGAATTATTTACACCGGCCTCTGGAAAACACCGGCACTCGCCACCGCAGCTGCTAAATCCGTCTCTGTAGTGTGAAGCTTCGTAGCAGCACCTGATACACCACCTGCTGTGTGCTACGCAGACAATTGCATAATTTATCCCACTTCAACTCCACACTGTTAGAGGAGGACCCCAGTGAAATTCTGTGATTAATAATGAATGCCGAGCGAGGCTACGCTAGCGAGCTGACGAACTGACTGAGCGTCTGGGGAAACGCTGCACTGATCAAGGCCTCTTCTTGGCCGTCAGAGCCTCTTTGTATTCACAGAGAGAGAAAGAGAGAGAGAGAGAGAGACAGAGAGAGAGAGAGAGAGAGAGAGAGAGAGAGAGAGAGAGAGAGAAAATGCCATCATTCATACGGGTTTCTGACAGTTAGAATGAGCAAGATAGCTTGTTGTCAAAAGCTAATCGTTAGCATATTTTAGGGTCAGAAAAAAAACGCATGAGAGTTTGAGATCAAAATAAATTACAAACTGCATTCCCATCATTTTTCAAAGCAGATAACTTTAAAGTCCACTCATCTAGCCACCTCCCTTCAAAACTGAAAAAGATTTTTATAAATGGATGAGGATGTGGCATCTAGAACCACAAAGGGAAATTTCCCATTGCTGTGATCAAAGGGTCCTGAATCGTGGATCTTGGTTTACAGGGAAGTAATAACACATTTCTCGAATCGCAGATACCTCGAGCAGATGGTCAGCAGTCTCTCCATGTCATGTAAGAAATGACATGGAGAGACTGCTGGACATATTACAATGTCCTTGAAATACTTGTAATATCCTGGGAAATAAAAAAGCACACAAAATTTGTCTTTCTTTCCCATTTCCATTCAGTGCTACTGTATTTTAAACATTCACTAGTATTGGACCTGCTTACTGTAAATACTGATAGAATTTTTTTGCTTTTCGAACGACAAAACTTGTCACAGGAAGTCATTATCCACCATGCCAAATTAAATGCAAACTTGTATTTTCACTGAGAACTTTTAAATACCTCTGTGGGGTGGGTGTTTGTTAGGTAGGTCTTCATTCTCTCCAGATTTCCTCCTCAAGCACATAGAAATATTTGCTAATGAAAGCACACATAGGTGACTGTGAGCTTAGTGGAAAGAAAGTCAATAATTAGCTAACATGCTAATCAGTTAGTAAAACAACAAAAAACTCTCAAACAATATATATATATATATATATATATTGGTAGACTACATTAATATTCTAAAATTTTACAAGAAGAATGTGGTACATTTGAAGACGTGTTATTCAGCTTGGTTTCTATGTGATGTTATTGACTACAATCAGAAACCCTACGGAGGTATTTTTGTTCTTTCTAGATTTTTTTATGTTTAAAATGTGATAAGAGCTTTTATTTACTTCACCGGACAGAGTCACGTGGTGATAGCACTTCACTAAACCAACACATTTGATTCAAGTACACACTTATCAATAGTTAAAACATTGGATAGAATGACCAACTCATTTTCTCAGTGAATCATGTTCTCCATGTATAAAACAGAACCTGTACTTTCCTGCAGCAGGTGTGGGACACGGCGCACCGACAGAATCCCCTGACGTCTCTGTGTTTCTATGTAATTGTTCACCAGAAAGCGTAGCTAAGGCACGTTGTGCTGATGTTCCTCAGGTCTGCAGTGCGAATTGAGAATTCCAAAAAAACCAATTCATTTTTTGTCCGTCTTCGTAAAACAGGCCCATCTTTATCATCTTTATCATCGTCATCATCATATGGGGTACGGGAGTTTTTAGGAATGCTCAAACGTCACAGGGAGTGTCGAGATGGAACAGGTAGCAACCCTATTCGCTTTGAGAGCAGGAAGAAATTGTTCTACCTCATCAGAACTCTGGGCCTCTGGAGATGTTAATGAAAAGCAAGTGATTGAAAAAAAGCCTTGGCACGGAGAGAAAGACTCCCTGCCAAGACGGAGTGAGCTCCCCGAGAAGTTTGAAGGGTAGAGGGAGCGAAGGAGGAGAAATTGATTGGCTTGTTTGTATTTTGGACCGTGCACACTATTAGGCTCTCTCATGCACTTCGGGGAACGACTTTCAAAGGTAAATTTGTTACCGATTCATTACGGGTGAGACTCAAATCCACCAGCTGCAGCGTCTGATGGTGTGTCTGCTGTAACAAAGTCAGAAGCGGGAGGAGAGTGATGGGGGATCATCCAGCTTTTGGGTTTTATCCGTCTATAATATCTGACCTTGGTACTCCAGAGGATAGCAGACGCTCTGCAGAACATTGTTTTGTTTTCTCTCAGATTAATCGCATCACAGTTCACAGGAATTTGTTTGACAAGTCAGATGGAACTACATCAATTAAAATCTTATGAAACATGACTGATCTTAACCTGCTTATTAACACTTTCAAACAAATAAGATAAATAAAAATAGATTCATGAAAAAGGGAGACATGTGGAGGTCATGGGCAGAAGCAACAGTCTGCATTATGCAATCTGCAGTTTTATCTGTTACAACTCAGAGTTCAAATATAAATCAATTAGTTACAAAGTTTCCAGTCTCCAGTTGATGGCGAGGATCTTACTTCCTGGTTATCCGTTTGTGTAATTTTGTTCGACATAAATAAGACAGACTATGTTCATACAAAAATTCTCCTTAATGAAATAAATGGGACTGTTTCAACCAACACTGAGTAAGAGCCTGTTTAGGTTAGAGAAGAGGCTACATTCATTTAGAACTATGTAAGGATTTGCTCAGACTTTGCTGATTGTCTGCCATGAGATAAGAAATGGTAAAATGTTGAAATGATGCTGTATAATGATATTTATGTCACTGTTCATGACCTTCACCTTAGAGAACATGTTTGGTAGTTTGAGCTGCAATAAACTGGCTAAACAGTTAGCCTATGCTAATGCTAGATATATTCAGTTACTCTATGACAAACTGGCCCTTAAGTCAATGTAGAAAATTACTTAGACAACGTTAACCATATATCGAGTATGAAAATGTATTAGTTAATCACTAAAAGCTTTATTTGACATGATAAGTACTTTTCAAATCTGGTTAGTTTTAATTTGTTTTGCCTGTTGATCACTGTAGGCACCAGCCTTCTGCCTGGGCGGAGATCATGACACCACAGGTTTATGACATGAAAGGTCAGGGGTCAGGAGAGGACTAGCGCATCAATGCTTCTTGACCATGAGTGACTCGAAATGAGGAGACAGATTGGGCGATCTGGTTGCTCCATTAGTCTGCTGTTGTGAAGAAAGAAATTATGGAAAGAGTAAAGTTTTGATTCAACATTCTGCCCAAGTTCCAACATGACAACTGAAAGAAAAAGATCTGGGTACAAAATTGCCTTTCTTCTCAGGGTGGCTGCATGTAGCCTATGAGACACGTTGTCAGGGATGACAGCTGATTTTTTATTTTTTTTTAATTTCCAAGGTAAATCCTGCTGAAGAGAGACTCTGGGTTTAGACCCAGAACTTTCTGGAAGGACCATATGTATCCCTTCTTTTCTGTGTTCTCTGGGAGAATGTCTGGATTTCCCTAATGGACCCGTTAGCCCGGTGATCCAATATCAGGGGGGAACAAAGGAAGATAGGAAGGATGGATGGATATTTGACTTATTCAACTCTGGCCTGGATTGGTCCATATTTGATCGAGGTCTAGGTTTATTTTCCTTTTTTCTGCAGGATATTCTAAATAAACAAACAAACAAAAAAATATGGTAATTAGCAACATGCTACATTATTAACATGTCAAACTACAAGAAGTCTGTTGTTTAGTTCTCTGCCATCTAAAATAAATATTTCCAAATTTGCAATTTTTCTCATTTAACTTAAAAATTAAGCTGCTCAACCTTGATGAAATAAGGTTCAAGGTTTCTGAAAATCATCAGCAAAGTCAAAAACAAAAAAATGTTCTATTTAAAGTTACAAAGACCTTCAATGAAAACCAAGTGAAAAAACAGAGAATCTCCCCTTTCAGATGAGAACCATGAATGAAAACAGTTGGGTGATAATTGATTACAGCACAGTGATCAGGTTAACATCAAGTTGTTAAAAAAGACAGTAATCTACATCTATTTATTCATGTAATCACAATTATCAACCAAAGTAATCTAAAACAATAATCTAAGTAATCTAAAAAAATAAAGCTTCGACTTATAATAAGCCATTGTAGTGGAAAGTATTTCAAATTTATACAGATTTGCTAAAGTGATGCACAACATTCTGGTTAGTAACCATGAATTAAAGGTGACTGCGATGCCTCTCAAGCCGCCCGGCTTTATTGTATTTCTTTTGCAATGAGCCACAGCTCATTACACAAAAATAAACACTTTGTTTATGCCGATTACGACGTAATTAAGAAGGACATTTTGTTAGCGCTAGCAAGCGGATAAAAACTCAGAGGGGGGGAGGAGAGGAGGAACAGATGATTAACCGTCAACAATCCCAAAGTCTAATTGCAGTTAAGTGGTGAAAAACAACACCATGGCACAGCCATTCATGCCAAATTGAAAGTGAACAAGATATGTCGGTGTGAGAGTGTGAGGGTGTGAGGGTGTGAGCCTTGGTGTGCTGGCTGGATGTGAAGGTCACTACAGGCAGCAGCTCTCCTCACACAGAGAGATTTCATTATTAGAAGAAAAATGTTCAAAATTCTGGCATCCACACTTACAGTAATAAAACCACAGAAACTTACAGCATGAAAAGCGCCTGCCAAGAGACCGAATGCGATTTATGAGAAACAAAAATTACATAAATGTGAAGCAGGAAGGAAATAATGCTTAGTTTTCAAATTTGATTATTCTGGAAATACAAATTTGAATAGCGCATCATGCATTTCTATTTGCTCTGTTACTCGGTCACCATCAAATAAATAAATAATACTCAATAAGCAGAGCAGTGGTGTCCAGAAATTGTATTTTGTAATGATTTGAAATTATTTACTGTTGCACACTGTGGATGATGTCTGCAGCTTCCCTAGGAAGGAGAGAAAAGACAGTTGTTCCTCTTACCGTTTGATCGGCATCACGTGACAAACCCTGATCTGAGCTGACAAACAACTGATCATTAAAGAGAGCTGAGGATCCAGAAGCAAAGAGAAGTCAATAATGGGAAGACAGCGAGAAGGCAGCCTTAATTCCAGCTGCTGACATCCTGAGGCTTTTTGACGGGAAAGACCTGAGACGCTCTGTTGAGAAACTTCAGCGAGACAGAAATCCATCCTAAATTTTTATAGTTGACAACAAATACGAGGAAAGACGTGAGGTAATGTGGGAAAATCAGCTGAATGTCTGTCAGTGAGATTGATCAAAACATATTCTTCTGTTATCTGGCATTACAGTGGGACTTATCAGTTGTAAAAAAACAAAACAAAAAATGCTCGTCTCAACAATTGGCCAAAGCCCCGAAGCACAAGTCTACCTTGTTCAGAAAAGTTTCCAAGTGTCACACTATGTGAAGGAATGAGGATGATTAAAGGTATTGGAGGAAACAAAGCTCCATACTGGTAAACATAGACAGCTGGAAAATACCAAAATAAAATGTCTATAGGACCAAAGCTCCCAGAGGAGGATTTAGGAATCTTTAGACCATTTTCTCTCCTCATTTCAAAGCAATGTCCTCTTAATCTACACAAAGCCTGGAAGAATCTCACAGCCCCACGTGAGTGATTAAGCAGCGCTTCCACTGCAGGAATAGGATAGAAGTCGGCTCGATGTTTAGCTGCAATTAATATCTCAGACAGTGGAAGAGCGCTAAAGCTCCACAGAAAGAAAAACAGACACATAATCTGTATAAATGTTTGAAACGGTTTCCTAATGTCGGGGAAGTGCATTTTAGGATACATCTCAGACTTGCTAATATCTTACAGGTTCCCTATAGCTGTAAGATCAAGGGATGCAAACAATTAATGGTTTATTAGATTAAGATGAGTTCCAATCAATCAATTAATAATCCCAGTTTAAACCTTCTTTTAGTGTTGTAGTTTGGCTGCCGTCCAGAAGAGGCTGCTGCTGGTCGTCCTTAGGCTGAGATGGTTGACACAGAAATAAAGATGGCGGGGCCATACCGGAAGGAAAAGAGTCCAGTGTGGGATGACAAATACACTTTATGTGGTTCAGTTTAGCAATATAAACTCAATAAAAGCTCCTTAAATTGTTTTGAAATATAAACATTTGGCGAGTTCCTTAAGTTATCACTTTAACGCTCATTCAGCTGAGCTGCATGAAGTGAAGTGCTACGAAGGCGAGGATGTGACAAGAATTTAACAGTATTTAACAGCTGACAACATAATAGTAAAATATGTTTTTTAAATTCTGCATATTATGAAAAATGAAACCTCACACATATAAGAGAAAACTGAGATTTAAGAAAATTGACACTTAATTAGACATTAGATCAAGATCAATCAATTTTAGATTAACTTAATCGATAACTTCCATTCCTAGGCAACCTGAATGTACCCAACTGTAAATTATCTATTGGTTTTTACTTCAGAGGCGTTGCTGTATTTTGTAGGTAACCATTACTAAATTACCGTCACATTCAAGCTGTAAGTACACATAGACACACAAATGATCCACAATTTCATGTTTTGCTACCAAAATAGTTTCTTTACCTCCATCAAACAATGTAGTAATCTGTTTAAAATGTACATGTATATGCTTCTCCAAGAGCTTTTCTTAATTTCTTTCTGCTGTTTTTTGGGACCATTTTTCTTCCAACACACATTTTTCAAGCAGACACATAATTAGAAATCTATAATAGCCATTCTCCTCACTGTAGCAGCTAATGACAGACAAGGAAACGTGAATGATCACCTAGAGAACAGAGTGAAGCGTTTAGCAGTTAAAGAGCCAATTATTTCCTCAAGGAACCAGAGAAAGTCAGAAGAAAGCGAGAGTACGCGTCAACATTTAACCATAACCTGCTTCCTGTTTTAGCATGGAAGCTAACAGTTCGCTGACTGACGAAGGTAAACGCTGACATGTCATGGAGTAAACCAGAAAATACACAGTTACTCCAGGGCTCAACAGAAGCAGTTCAGGTTTTCATTTAAAGCTTTCACACAAAAAAATCAGTTAGGATTAAGCTAAGCCTGACAGAAGTGTCATCATGTAAAGGACTCTTGTTCCTCTGAACCTCCTCAACCTCTGATGTAGCCTTTCCCCCCCTCTGCTTGGACATCTTCCTTCCCTTCTCCTCTGGAGATGTTGGCGCCATCAGTAAACACACCTGCACCTCATCTGCTTCTCATCATTTCAAACTTCATGAAGTACCCTGACCTACTATGCTGATGTAAGAAAACATTGGTTTCCGAAAACAAATGATCGATTCTGATGCTTACATGTTTTACTGTCCGCAGCTAAATGTGCTTTTGGACCACAGCTGTCTTTTGATGCCAGAGTAAAAAAATTGATCGGGCGTCATAACGAACGGCTTTAATGATGCGACTGCTGTCTTCTCGGCTTAATGCGATCGTTTGTTAAGCGGCCCGGGCGACACCAGGAGAGTGGCGCTCTGATGAGCCGGCCTGAGCCCTGCTGCAGCGAGCGTGCTTGGCCACTGATAACAGTGCCCAGAGCTCCAAAGGAGAGAATCCCATTACAAATAGCTGCAATAGGTCTGTCAGATTGTGCAGCTGAGGCGGTACATCTCCATTGACCCTGCACTGCCACGGCGCCCCGGTGGGGTCACAGCGCTGCCCCCCTTCTTGGATAAAATGGACCTCAGCACTTTTAAAGAGAAGGGGCGGGGGGACGGGTGCACTCAGGAGGCATGGACGTGAATACAAACACAAGCAGACACACACTAGGTAAATACTTTTACTGCATTGAGTCATGCTGTGAGATGCAATTTTGAAGACGCACAAATTAATACACGAGCAAACCGATGTCGTTACACACCCAGCCAGGCTCCAAATACATTTAAGAAATCATTCAGGTGAAGTGAGGTGATGTTCGTTGCATATCATGTTTCTGCTGTAGGTGTGCTCATATATGAATCAAGATTGTTCAATCCAGTCAAGCAATAAACTTTAGATTTTGTCAGATGTCATCAAAATCACCAAACAAATACACATCAAATGTTACACTTTCTACTGATCAAAGGCAAATCGAAACAGGTTAGTTTTTAGCCTTTATTCAAAGCTGCTAACTCTTTATAAAAAATTATTTATTTTTTACATATTTGTTGGAGCTGTCACTTTGACACGAAGGTATAATAGACAGATAATCTGAAAAATTAAAAAAGAAAATCAAGCTCTGCCTTTCCAGTGCCAACTAGAAACAACCAATTAGAGCCAGGAGGCGGATCTTACTGCTGTCAGTCAACCTGACATAAATGCCAAAGATGGTTCAAAGTAACCATTTAATCTAAATTTGCAAAGATGTTGAATAACAAAAATGATTTTGTCTGGATGTCCATTAAGGTAAACATCATGACTGAAGGTCAAACATTAGGAGAGATACAGCAGTGTGGAAGACCAAGCAACAATGTTCATTTTTGATGGAAACCTGACCAGAGTTAATCGTGTGCATTAGGCTTCAAATCAGTTAATTTAAAAAAACTATTTGATTACATTTTTTACAAAATCTACATCACATGAAAGTTTCAAGAAAAACCCTGGAGTCTCTCAAGCAGCTGGAGTTTAAAAATCACAAATTCGACATGCCTAAAGGTTCATCAATACTTTTCGTATTGACCAAAAGAAAGGCGGCTAAATTATCTCAACAAACCAAATATATCAAATTGTGTTCATACTGAATTAAAAATCCTGCTAACATTTGTTTTTACATGCTTAAAGTCAAATTAAGCTGCAAAAGTTTATTACTGGCTCACAAATCTGCTTTTTCTGCACTCTGAACTCTCCATTACAAATACAACTCCCAAACAAAATCCAATCTAAAGCTCCTTTAAGAACCGACAGAACTCAGGTCCAAGTCAATATCTCACATCTAGGTCCTGTTGTTCTCTGTACCTTTCAATCTGCGACTCATAATATTCCATCACTGTCAAACAAGACGTCAAGAAAGTCTCTTTGCATGAGCAGAGATGTAAAAAGAAGGAATTATAGAAAGAATAAAATAATAATAATGATTTGACTGTGAGGAAAGTCATCTGCATGTGGTGAAGACAGCAGGTGACTGAGAATTGGTCCGGCCGCCTCGGTACATTCGGCCAAGAGGATGGAGAAAAATGAAAGATAAGGATTTCATCACAAGATCTAGCCATCTCATCTAGCGCATGCCGTCAAAACGTGTGCATCGACAAGCAGAGAGATGCGCCGTGAATGATGTCAACATGGGAGTGAGCCAAAAAATACAAAAAAAATACAAAAAAGTTTATGCTTTCCAAAAAAGAACTCTGAGCTGAAGCTCACTGTAAATACAGAACCAGAACCTTTGGGAATAACAACGATGCTCCTCTGACTGACGAATCAAAGTTTGGCCACTTGTTGAATCCAGAATAAGCAGGAGTCGGTCCATGAAGATGCTTGCCAATGATGCCGAAGATCTTTCTTTGAGACACTTGGGGATTATATGTGGATGCTGCTAATTATTCACTCAACCGGTAATTGTTACTGTAAATTTGTCCAAATTAACTCCGTTAAAACAGAAGGAAAGCATACTGCTTGATTTCAGTGAATATACAGGATTTTTTTCCGCAGCAAATACTTTCAGACTATTTACTCAGCCCAAAGCAGCGACGTTCTATTATTTTCTTTCCCTGCGTAATGTTGTTTCTGCAGCATAAGTCGGTGTTTGCTGATTGCAAATTGCACCATCACAAGCATTTGATGACAGACAGAAAAGCTGCACTTTTGGAAAAATTTGTTCATGAATACATCTCGCAAAAAAAATAAATGAATAAAAAAATAAGATTCTGCCCATTGGTGTATTTCTTTCTTTGAAAAATGTACACTGAAAATAAATATGCAGATAGATAATGAAGTTTGGATTCCCACAGCAGGATTCTACAAAATATTTGCTTTGTTGGTATTTGGGTTAATGAGAACGATGTTAACCTACAGGAGGTGAGGGGGGAGGAGGAGGAGGAGGAAATGAAGCGCTGCATAAGTGGTATTGATTGAACTGGTCCTTGTCCACCCTCATTTATAAACAAGGCTAAACTGCCACATGTTTATTGAGGACCTGACAGTAAGCGATGCTGGTGTGGAACCAGTGAAATGCACTTAAACGAGGTCAGCACAAAACAGGAGCAAACAGAGAGAAAAAAAAACTGCAACACTGATTCCTAACGTCCTATGGAAGCTGGGATGTCTAATACAGTGTTTCCCAACCCTGGTCCTCAAGGCTCACTGCCCTGCATGTTTTAGGTGTTTCCTTGCTTCAGCATAGGTGATTTCAACTAGCAGGTCTTTGCTGAACTGCAATTAGCAGAATGAGGTGGGTTAAAGCAGGGAAATTTCTAAAACATGCAGGGCAAGGAGCAGAGCCGGGAAACACTGGTCTAATACATTTATGTTATACATCTTAATGTGAGGAAATTAAAAAGATTTTGTTATGTATCAAGTCCTTTATCGTCTTTTATAGTCCAGCATGCATTTTGATTTTGAGTCACACAAATTCTGAATAGTGCATGTCTATTAGGATCAAGTATGTGGAAAAATTTAAATGTTCTGCTCCATCGTAGGGTAATTTTTTTTATTTGAACTGTAATACCTGTTATTTTAGTTATTTTTTTCCGTACATGAAGATCGACTGTCCGGGATGAGTGATCAAGTTCATTTAAGTTGCTAACCCAATTAATCGGTCAGAAAGGCAACTCACCTCCAGGTTTATATACTTGCACAATGTAAATGAAGTAGTAAATAAAGTAATAATTGGGTTATATCACAGTTTCAGTAGATCTGTGGTGTACATTACATCTAATTCAGACATGTTAAAAAAAAAATTCTCTGCCCTCTAGGTTAGCTGGAAATCAAATTGTATAAGTTGCCGTCTTGAATAAATAGGATTTTCACTGCTGTAACATTGAGGTGCTTTGTTGGCAAGGAAACACAGCACAGAATCATAAAGACTCCATTAAGCTCATTTTCATCTTTACCTGTGTTTTCACACACACGACGCACAGATTGATTAGAAGAGAGAATCTTCTTTGTGCTGCAAATGCCGTTAAAACGGAGCCGCCAGACTCAAGATAACGTGACATTCAATTCTCAAAGAGCAGACGGATCCGATCGCAGCCGCTGAATCATATGTGCGATGACAAAGATAGAGTTCAAAGACAGATTTTTAAAAATGGATACGGGCTTTGATCTCTGTATTGAATTCAACCTAATTAGAACAAAGATAGATATGCATCACGCCATCCAAAAACAGACACACAACAACAAGCTCCGAAATGTGTGATTATACTTCTTTGCATCACTAAAAAGGGCAGGGGGGTCAAATTCAGCATCACAAGTGATCAGTTGTGCACAGATGCCCAGCAGGGCAACACGGGAGTCAAAGCAGCATTTTTTGGGGGAAGTGCAATTAAATTCAAGGGAAACAAAGCAAACAAGAACATGAACAAATGATCCGTGTTGAGTGTTCTTATCAGAGCCGGAGCCCACAGCCAGAACCAGAACCACAGCCAGGCTGCGGAGAGGCTCTTCAGCTGATGTGAAAAGCTGCAGCTGTGAGGTTTCACGAAAACAAGACGCAAATTAGGCTCCCATCTTCGGTGGGAAGAAGCGTCTGTTTGCTCAGACAGCAGGCCTCATTCAGGGCGCTTTGATCAAAGGACTGACAGTTAAAACTGTAACAGTCTTGTCAGGCTGAGCAAATCCCAAATGTGAGCCGATATAAACAAAGAACTCCTAATTAGCGTTAAGATTACAGAGGCTACGCCGAGCGACGGAGGTTGCGCTCTTCTTCTCCTTCGACGTCTCGGTATCAGTCATGCAGGGATATATCTGGCAGTCACAAGTCTGAGTTATGCAGGCTCTTGTTTTCCACAATTGGGAATCTTATTTTGGCAGGGGGGTTGGGGGGGGGGGTCCTCAGGGGGCACAGCGGCGTGATGGATGACTTTAGTGAATCAGATTAAACCCATTGATGTGCAGGCTGGTTCACGTGGGTCTGCTCACTCTGGCAGCGCTGAGGGGACGTCATGCAGGATGGGCTCCTATGGGACTGTTATTAAAGTTACACTGTAATACTACTGACAGAGTGTCTTGCAGATTTGTTTTCACTATCGAATAATAACAGGAGTCCATATGAAGGCCTTCCAGCGCTGTTATAGACAGGAGCTTGTTCTATTTGTTGCAACAGTGTCCAGGTATTTATCTGTATAAGATCTGGAATCGTTAAGATGTGGTGTCTTGTAGGGATTCTATGCAATAGACAAAGTCGTGGATAAATGAAGCATCTTGAATCAATGTATAAAAGAGCATGAAAGTTTCATCTACACATTATTGTTTTCATAACATTCTTTCCAAATATGATTTTAAAGAATGTGAGCATATGGTATTTTGTGCAAACATTTGTTTAATTTCTAAAGTTCTCCACCTTTGAGAAAAGTTTTTCTCTCCGAGATCAGATAACGTGACTGGAGTCGCAAGGGCGCCCTCCAGAGGCCAGTGCAACATCTCAAAATGTAGAGTTTCTCTTAATAAAACTGTCTTCTCTTTTACTAACGAGTACACCGAGATCAAATTAAATTATAATTAAATTATAGCATGTTCTAGTCGTAAAATGTTTTCACACTTGGCAAAAAAGTCTGGTTGTTGAATAAGCAGATTATTGGTGAAGGAGAAGAAATTGTCTGTTGGCTTGTAGTTTGTTTTGCTTGGTTTTAGTGAGATCAGAATAATGAATTATTCGGCAAATAATCTTAATATTTATTCTGGTTTTTCTTGATCTGTTAGATTTGCTAATTTATTATGTCAACCTGTCCAGGAACTGCAAATGGAAATTAATTTTTTATTATTTTTTTTTCTACCAAGCGTCTCTCCTTTTAAAAGGTTAATGAAATATGTCTGTGTGTAAATAAATGGACATTATAAGCAGTATAGTCTTGACTCTCGTATGAATAAATATGTTTGATCTTCACCATTCCTCCACACTTTCACAGGTTGATGTCCTGCTGGTAGCTGAACCTCCGTCCCAGTCTCAAGTCTTTCACAAAAATCCATCTTTCCATCTCTGACCAGCTTCTACTGAATAAATCCTCCCCACAGCATGATGCAAACCCCTCATGTTTCTCTACGGTGAAACATGGTGGTGTCCTGATACCGATATGAGAGTGAAGTACTCATACTCCTAAAAGCAACCCGATACTCCGGATGGAAACCACTTTTGAGCTGGAATTTCCTCCTGGGCCGGGCTGCCCTGCAACTCAAAGATTGGACCACACTCCATGTCAGATGGTGGTACTATACGTTATTTTATGATCTTCTAAAAAAAAAAATACACACACAGAAGGATAAGGAAGAAAGAAAAAATACATGGCAGGAAGGTATGAAAATATTCTTAGTTCGGAGATATTTAAAGGTAAACATGAAGGACACTATAGTATTATTATTATTATTATTATTATTATTATTATTATTTATTATTATTATTATTATTATTATTATTATTATTATTATTATTATTATTATTATTATTATTATTATTATTCCTATATTTGATAAATTTTAAATGAAAGCTACAGTGTACGAATGTCATGCTGTGGTTTTCTCTTGCTAATACAGTCTGAGGGACAGTAGAGCTGTTAAAAAGAATCACACTGAAAATAAATGATTTTCTAAAATTTATACATCACGAAAAAACAAATATTTTGTGATGTATAAGTACAAACCTATTAATAATCTGCATGAGTACTTGGGAAAAGAAAGTACCTAAACTGAAGTGCTGAGGCTGGAAAAACAACTACAACAAAATAATAATAATTTGGGCACTCATAGTTGAAATGTAAATTTTCCTATTCAGTTTGTACATATTAAACGACTGGAATGTTGTTTTATGATCTAATTCTAAGCCTCTCCAAAACCTTCTCCCCAACTGTGTTCCTTGGTCTTTGTGATGTTTGTGAGTCACAAATATTCATAAAAAATCTGAGAATCACTTTTTTTATATTGTGATTAATGTGAAATGACAAGACGACTGGAGACGATGAAGTGAATACAAATGCACATCACACTTTCTGGCTTGAAATACGTCAAAGTTATGAAACATTTTGAGGTATGAAAACTTTTACAAGGCATTTCTGGTGTCTACTTAGCACAATGTCACTAGACTTATTGGATAACAACACATTTCTATATGTCATATTGACAACTTTAAATTCAGAACAGGATTAGTGTCTAATAAGTTGGCTTTTCATATTATCTCCATTACTTCCTTCCCTCAGTCACACAAAAACCCTTTGCCCATTTTCCTTGAATAATATCAGGCAATTGACATTTGCCCCAAACTCAAGGATTTCACATATTTCTAAAACAAATTTCTTCAAACTACTTACCAAATAGTTCTGATAAAGGAACAAATGCAGCACAAGACATTAAAAAATATACAGCCTTCACTTCCTGTTCAGAACAGAAGGGAGAGCAGAGCGGGTCAAACGTAAACCCCGGTCCAGTTTTCAAACTGGGACTGAAAGTAACATCACAAAGTGCAGCAGACAAAGTACGCGACACTATGTGTAAGTATTCAACGGTGTGTAAATCTTTTATCTCACAGGCAGCAGAGCTCGAGGTTCAAAAATAAGCTGCAACCTTGGCAGCCTCACATATACGTAGCTCTGCCTTTGTTTGAGTCCTTTGAGTGCCTGGTGGAACGTAGGCTGCTGATAAAGTGTTTGCATCAATCCCCTTCAGTCTTGGCCCATCTGGATCCAGGCTACGCTGTGGCAGCGATTCCTCCCTTCTTGTCCCCTTTGGCTCGGCAAATCACCCCCAGCCAAATACTGACAAATTTTCGAAAGGGCCAGCGCATCCGTCTGCTCCGACAGCGACTTTGGCAGGTCACCAGTTACCCACTTAGATCTTTCTGTTGCTAGAAATCTCCTCGCTGGCAAACCGCTGACAGTTTTAGGTAAATTCTGAGGGTTGGCCTCTTTGCTCGGCTCACATCTCTGACTCTCTTTGTTTAAGGTTATGTAATGGCGCTGCGTGAATAAACTTCAAAGACTGCACATTTTTTGCAAGACCACAAGTATTAAATTAAATCATAATCATTCACTCAATTTCAGCTTTGATCAGCAGTGATGATCACCTCCTCTGAAATAATTGCCCTTCTTGGATGATTTGTACATATTACTTCACCCGATGTTATCCATCAGAAACAATTCAGTCATTGTAATGTTTTGGCTTCTCATTGTTGTAGTCGTTCATGTAGCTGATGTGTGTAGAAGATGATGCATGAAACAAATGCAGTTCTAGGTTTATTTAGTACATCAACCCACAAAAATAGGAAAAGTGACAAATGTCTCAAGTTTACGTAGCTAAAAACGGGTTTGGGGCAAAGAAGCCATAACCTTGTTTACTAAAGAATCATTTTTGTATAATATTAATAAGAAGAAAGGGCTACCTTCTAAACCCACTTTGCCCTTTATCATGGAGGTCTGGTGCTTCTATCCAATGGTCGGTTGGCGACAGAGGAACCAAGGTCACCAGTCCATCACAGAGACACACAGAACAGACAACAAGTACATGAACTCACATTTTAGGGACATTTTACAAACTTGGATGTCACATTTATGAACCTGACAAGCAGATTTTTGGATGGAAGCTGGTGAGAAGACTCCACACAGAACTGGTCCAAGCTGGACTTTGAGAACCTTTTTTTGAGAGAGGCAACGATGCTAATAACATCTGTGCCACTGTGCATTCATGAATCATGGTATCTTCATAACATTTAACAAAGATTTTCATTGGCAAACAAGAAAAGGTGAATAACAGAATTCATACTTAGCATTTAATACTGTGCCAACTAGTTTCTATGTTGATTTTGTGAGAAATTCCTTGGTCAGGGTGTGAAAAATGTGACTCTAGCTTAAACTACTGAGGAAGTAAAAAGTCAACAAGAACATCTCAAGTTAACAAACTTGCTCACCAGGTAAAACTAAAATGCTGAAACTCAACCAAACGCAAGATTATTATATTGTAAGATCTGAGCAGACCATTAGTCCAAAACAATGGTCTGAGAAGAATCCTAATGTCTTATGCACCAAGACATTGGGTCACCAGCTTTAACTCGGTCTGATTACAACTACACCGCCTCTGTCCCAACAGCATAAACCAAAATTGGAGTAAAAAAAATAACTCCGTTTTTATGGTTTACATCACACAGTCAAGACGTCATGTAACTAGATTACACTTGGATGTTGGACCTCAGACTCTTGGCTCCATTTGGCAATGCCAGCTGCAACAAACCCCAGCAGGTGTGCGTATAGATAAACAATGAAAATAAAAAAGCAGTTTAACGACGCTCAAGAATGATAGATGCTTTTCTCAAACACATTCAGGTCCTGCAATTTTCCTGATGCAAACAAACACCATTACCAAAGAACATGGCGATGCACAGTGTCTGTGTTTGCAACATATGGAGCGCAGCATGCAAACTCACATGGGGAGTCAAGAGATTAATCAGTTCTAAACGGGAAGCTCGCGCTGAACATGGAGAAAGGTTATTTCCAGACTATGTACGTTGTGTTAATGTACGAAGAAGGAAGAAGGAATTCCAGCACTACAATGTGAACCTAAATGCATAGATTTTTTTTTTTTTTTTTTTTTTTTTTACCATTTCAAAATCAACAGGAACTTCAATACATTTGTATAAAAAATCAGCCAGTAATGGTCAGGCAGTAAGAAATTATTTTTTAGTAACTTTGTTGCCCACAGCTTATTGCTAAGAGCTGCATTACGAGCAGAAGATGCTTCTAAATCACAGTGCATGGCTGCTTAACATCTCCTTATTGTTCTGCATTGAAAGCTGCTTCATAAAACCCTACATATAGCCATCTAGCTGCTAAATGGAGAAGAAAATTGTACCACTGAATAAGCTATAAAAGAATATTGTGTTGTGTTGGATTGTTTAATGGACTTGGTTCGGCTGCTGTGGGGTAATGGAAGGATTATACAATCGTACGAGAGCGAGTGAGCGCAGAGCCAAGGAGAATTCAGATCAGTTTATGGACGTTACAGTGAATATGATGATGTGTGGCAATGAAAAGAGCTGTCAAAAATTTAAAAAATCGGAGGAATAAATATGCAGAAATTGTAACTGCACTTTGAATTTATGTGTATTGAAATTCAGCCAGGTGAAACAAGCTCCATTAGCGAGGAGTGGTGGATAATAACGCATGTATATTTCATTGCATTGGCAAAAAAACAGTTTCTATGCAAAATATGAGTACCAAGAAGTAAGAGTCACGTGAGTAGCTTAATTTTGGACAGGTCTCAGTTTTCTCACATTGCTTGTTGACTTAATGGAAAAACCTATTGAGCAACGACCCAGGTGAGACAGCCTGTGGATCAATTGCTGCCGTTTGTTCTGCCAATAATTTGCTAATCTCCTAATTGAGGCATTGACGATATTGGACATGCTCTTGTTTATTAGCAACTCCTTACTTGTACTTGTAACATCTGCCTTCAGAAATGCCCCAGTTCCTATTGGATTCAACAAAATGTTGGAAACGTCCCTCAGAGATTTTGGTCTACAAGTATATCAACACTATAGCATCACGAAGTTGCTGACACCATCGTCAATGATGTAAATCTTCTGTTCACATCTCAGTGGTGCTCAGTTGGGTTGGCATTAATGACTGTGGAGACAACCAGTAAGAGAGGAACTGATTTTTTGACAAGTTGTATTACTCTGGTAGAAGTAGCCGTCAGAAAACTGTGATAATTTTTAGGCATTTCTAAATGGTTCCAAGTGTCCCAAGAAAATATCCCTAAGCCACTGTACTGCCACCAAAAGCTCAAATCGTTAGTAAGAGAGGTCCACTCTGAAATGACTAACATATCATTCGTAACACTCCAGCCATTTTCTTACCTCAAATCAGTCTGGCAGTTTCTAGGTTTAAAGTCACATCATATTACTCATTTGATCCTCCTATGACCTGTGGTTCACTTTTCCAACAAAGTTAGTGGCATCCACTGACTCATTTACTCCTTGGTTAGATTTAGTCTGAAAAATACTTGGAATTAGAATAATATTAGGCCTGGGATTGGACAAACTTCTTAAAGGTGAAGTGCATATGAAGCTGAAAAAGTTAGGCTTCATCTCTACCATATATTATGCATTCTAACTATGAAACAGCAAATCTATAATTTATAGCACTTTCTACATTTCTCTAGGTTATAATTACTGTGGTATTTTCCGTGCAGAGACAAAATAAATAAAGAAAATAACAGCCTCAGACCAAAAACTGCAGGAGTTTTCTGAGACACTTTGCAAAAATATGTGCTTTCTATATTAAGATTGTTCTCTACCAACTTTTTTTTTAAACAACTAAAGGAAGTTAAACTCCTGGGCAGGAAAGTGTCTCGCTTCCCAGCTGGACTGTTTGTACCTGCGGAGATGTGCAAGTTAGCAACAGAGACATCATCACAAACACTGTCACTGCGGCAGCGTTTACCGGCACCCACGGCTGGAAGTGCTCATTTACAGGGAGGGAAGCAGGTTAATGAAACATTATTGATTTCCCCTCCTGCATCCCTGGAGATGAGCGAAAGCAACGCCAACACTTCCAAACGTCGTCTGCCTCCTCCGCTAACGGTCAGCCTTCTGGGTCCGTGGGGACGGCCGACCAAGAGGAGGGTCTGTATGAGCGCTTATATCGTTAGTGGCGTTCAAGTGGAGAAGAAATGGAGGACAATGAATGCAACGGAGGAGACAGAGGGAGCCGTCAGCCTGTTGTTGCTGAAATTTACTGTCCTTTCATTTCAAAAACACTCATTTTTACCAAGAATTTTTCACTCTTGTTTTAGTGCAGATATCTTAGCTCACCTGAAGTAAGACAAAACTTATTCACAAGTAACTCTCCAGCAAGCTGTGGGCGATTGTTTTGTCTTACTTAACTTAGTTTTGTCTTAGTTTGAGTGTACGAAGATATTTGCTCAAAAAACCTGGTAAGATTTTGTGTTTTTGCAGTGGTTACACTTTGTTCCACTACAAAGCAGCAGATCTGAGCTTGGCCACTTGTAGAAAGTTGTTGTAATATTACCCTAATAAAAACAATCATAGTGATACCATAATAACCTTTAAGCACAAAAAAGCATATCATCATCCTCCTAACATAATGGCCCAAGACAATTTTTGCTAAAAGTTATTTTCTTTTGGCTTTTTCTGCTTAAATCATCTTTTTATCTAGAGAAGACAAAAAAAGACAACATTGCATCGTGGTGCTGCTCAGTGGAGAAATGCACACTTTAGAATCCAGTTATAATCTGCTGGCCTTTGGGGCTCAGCAATGTGAACCATCACCCTGATAAAAGCACGAAGAGAATCTTTTTTGGCACTAAGAATCTGTTACGATGTGAAAAACGTGAGCAATGTGAGAATTCCCTTCTCACCCTCCATGGTGGTCTCTTTCATCCTCTGAGCTCAGGTCCTCTACCAGAGGCCTGGGAGCATGAGGGTTCTGCGCAGTATCTTGGCTGTGCCTAGTACTGAACATTCCTGGACTGAGATGTCTGATGTTGTTCCTGGGATCTGTTTTAGCCACTGCTCCAGTTTGGGGGTTTCTGCCCCGAGGGCCC
>CAEGAF010144188.1:0-26827 GCA_903067075.1 Micropoecilia bifurca | reverse complement strand
CACACTACAGCGTGGGTCTTGTGTGGTGTGTTATATCTGAGACTCTAGAGCTGTGGTGTTTAGAGCTATATATATATATATATATATATATATATATATATATATATATATATATATAATATTTGAAAATATTTGTGTTGGTAAAGACAGAGTCCAATGAACACAGGCACCAGAAATATGTTCTATCTTAAGGATAACTGGATATTTTTATTGTCAGAATTGGGCTAAAGACAGTAAACGTGCAGAAAGAAAATAAGGTGAAAGGTGAAAGATTCATATTATTGGCAGAGGATTAGGAGGAGTAAAATCAAATTGCACAAAGTTAGCATGAGAACACATGAGAAATGTGTTTTCATAAGAATGGAGGCAAAAACGAGTTTAAGAGAAACAGAGCTGTTGGAAAACAGATGAATCAGACACAGAATGTGAGAAGACAAGAGCTGAGAAGACAAGATAGACAGAAGCACCTCAGGGGGGGGAGCGGATTTTACCCAGATTCACAAAGCTGTATGTCAGAGATAGCAGCACAAAAGAAGGCCCGGCAGATTCAAATTAATATCATTATCAAGTCAGGTTATTAATACAAAGTCGTCTGTAGCACAGAGTGGGATAAGCCCACAGGTCACAGACATGCAGCATTGTGGGAGTCAATTATATGTTCACTCACACACACACACACACGCACACACACACACAAAGCACACACACACACAAATACACAAAGAAGTCAGTCAAGCCAAATAGAAAATAATTCAATAAGGCATTTTTAGCAAGGAAGGTATATCATTAAAAAAAAAAAAAATTAAGAACTATTTACAAAAAGGCACAGAAGTTTGAGTTTGGGTAATTATTTCTTTCTCATGTCTTCTGGTTCTGGCCTGCATTGCATCTCCAGAAATAGAACCAACCATGGAGAAGCAACATTCAGCTTCTAGGCACCACAAATCTGGAACAAACTTCCAGAAAACTGCAAAACCTGTCTATTTAAAATTGCTGTTGAACTACACCGAATGAAACATTAAGCAACATATTCAGAGTGTGTTGATGAGCTTGATAATGGTAATGTTTATCACTGGTTTCTCAATTGCTGACTGAAGGTTGTTTTTATGACTTATTGTTCTTGTATTTTTATGATGTGAAGCACTTTGAACTGCCTGACTGACTGATGACTTCTTAGTTGTAACAAATTTTAGCAGTAAATCTTGTCCTGTTGTAAAGCCTGATAACTTCCTCATCTGCTCAACCCACAAATGGATTCTCTCTTACATGTGGAATCAGAAGTAGAGAAAAACAAACCAGTGTTACAATAAATAAATAAACTAGGGATGCAAGAGATATTGTCAATAACATCGGTATTGACTGATCTTTGCTTTTTTTAAAGTATCTGTATTGGTCCAATAAATAAAACTGAGACCATGTTAACAGTGTGGTCAGTGGTGTGGTCTTTTTTTTCCAACATGACAAAAGATTAGTAAAATATATATAATATCAGTAAATATCAGCAATATTAATGCCAGTATAAATCTTTATATTAGTGCTTCCCAATAAACCCAATGCAAAGTAGCTTTCTTGTTCAGCCAAGTACATATTTAAGATATATTATGAGCTGATTGCTGCATCAAGATGTGTAAAAGCTGTAAAAAGTTCTAGTTTCAAAGTTGTTACTCTCTATGGGTTGTACACTCTTCCTGAGAAGTAAAGGAATGACAGAAGTGTTGGAGTTGTTGGAATTTTTACACTGATGCCTGAAGCATAAATTATCACACTGTTACCCTCCCCCCACTTGTTGCTGTGCATTTCAAATCTTGCTGTTTATCAAACATGTATAGAGACGGCATGTAGTCACTGATGCAGCCACTCCGGGTTTGATTGCTCAAACCCGGAGTGTTTACTGCATGTTGTCACTTTATCAGCCCAAGTTCCTGACCTTGAACAAAGGTCACTGGTGCCAAATAAAGTTTTTGAAATAAGTGTTATAATAAAAAGTTATTAGAGCTGGAATATGTTACAATATGTTATATTGTCTCAATAAGAATAACTGCTGCATTTCCGTTTTAGACAAATCACAATCATTTTATCAGTTTATTCTGTTTTTGTGGTGTAACATTTCACATGATGTTATGAAACTGTCAGAATGTCATACCTGTCTATGCCAAGCAAACATCAGAGTAAAACAACTCAGTTTGTAGATGGACTTGAGTACAGACATAAAATTTACACATTGCACACACACTACTAAAAGAGGTTGATAACGTAGCAACAGAGTAATCAGTCATGGCTGGTTGGGTGGTCACTGGAGGTTAATAGATTCCCCCCTCACACACCCTCGGGTAAATCTCCTTTCCTTCCCCGGCACTTTTAATGTTCTGGCATGCGTTGTCAAAATAGACTACATATGTGTCCACTCTATTAACATTAGTCTGTAAAGAAGATGCACAGACAACTAAAGCTTTTTTTTCTCTCAACAATGTTATCAGCAGCTGAAAAGGAGTAACTACGTTGTATGGTTACTGATTCACTGTAAACGGGTACATAAAAAAAAATCCTAAATTGGGAATTGGTGACAGTTATGACTGGGTACAGAAAATAAGCGTTTTAAAAATGTTTTTAGTCAAACTCCATAATGTTCTGTAAGGTAACATACAATAATAAGTGATTTGTCTGTTTAAAATCTACACTGACATTTTAAAAATCCCTCTAAACACAAACATCTCAACATTTTTGAAAGGCGCCGATTGTTGAGACGTGTTGTAGCCCACGGTTGTCCAGCTCCAGCCGTCAAGGGCCGGTGTCCTGCCAGTTTTAGATGCATCTCTGCTTCAACTACATTTCATTCAAATGGTCCAACTACCTCCTCAGCATGTCATAAAGTTCTGCAGAGGCCTGCTAATGAACCATCATTCGATTTAGGTGTGTTGAACCAGGGAAAGAACTAAAACATGCAGGATGCCGACCCTTGAGGACTGATTTTGGACACCACTGCCTAATCAGTTTCAGTAAGTGTCAACTCTGAGTCTCCTGACCTCATTCCCTGTTATAATGAGTGCATGCTGTCAACGGCTCACACCTGTGTGAAGGGAGACGCTGGGGAACCTTCCACTGCCTCGGCACAGGTATCCCAGGCACCCTTGGACCCATTCGCTGCTAAAAGTTTATAATCTATACCGCTCTACCGGGAAAGGACTTGAATTTGCATGAGGCAGAAATCTAAATAAACAGTCTGATTTGAAAGATTTTTGTTACTTTTAGTTTGACCAGCTGAGGACTCACTGACTTTGTTGAGAGAGCATGACTGCCACCCATTGGGCGACAGTCGTAATAACATGATTAGTTTTTATTTCACTCCCCATAAAAAGTCAGCACCTGGCACATTCATGGTGTAAATGTGAGGAGTTTCCTCATTACACCCTAATACAGTCAATATCCAACACCTGCATATGTAATTTGTCATTAAAAATAAATGCATGTAGTGTTTTGTCTGCATTTACTGTGAAATAACAGCTAATCTCTGATCTTGATGCTTATTATTTTCATAGAATATGCAAATTATTTCAGTCATTTCTCTAAAAAAAACTGATTTGGTATTCTTGTGTCATGAAGCTTTTGGGCTTTAATGAGCCCGTTTGTCAGCATGGTTTTGTTTCCTATAATTGGCAACTACAACTCTTCTTATGAAGCTGCTGGCAAGGTCTTTATTTGCCATAACTGCTGTGTAATTGCCTCTAGAATCATTTAGCACTTATGAATATGAAAAAGTGTTTTCTTCTATCTAATTATGTGTACGGTGCATAAATTAGTCTGTGAGTTTGCCCTGCATAAGAGCAGAAGATGTTAATATTTGCAAGAAATTAAGCACTTGTTTAACCATACATCATTGCTTATGATAATAAAGTCTATTTACTCAACTAGAGCTTTTATTTCTGACTGTGTAGTTTAGAATACAGCGTTCATAATAATCAAAACCATTTTCTCAAAGACTCAGACTGCAATTTTTGTCCCCCAGGTTTCTAAAACAATTTACTGTTAGAAAAATTTAAACAATATTTAAACAAAATGGTTGTTGTCTGGTAGTTCTTTGCACAAACTCAATATAGTTTCTTGACATGTTTTAGGCCTTGTTTAGAGTTAGAGACAGAAAACTATTGGTTATCTGAAATGGAATGGAGTGACGAAGGCTCTTAGATATTTGCAGTGTTGGCAAGGTGTTTAAAATGAAGTAAGAGATGCTACTTAAAGGGAAACTGTATTTTCTACAACATGTTGAGACATGTCTGTAGTTGTAGCACCAAGAGCAAGAGGACAGAAGGCCTTCAGCAGATTACAGGAAGGTACAGTGACGTCACTCTATGTTGCTTTTTCAACTCTACCATGGAACATGCTGGATTTGAAAATGTTAAGGTAATGATCCACATGGTACATGTGGGTTTTGAAATGCTAGGCTGCTAATAAGAGACACCAAAGTGTCTGGTAAAATACCAACCCTTTCCTTAGGTTTTCGTCATTAAACAATTAAAAGATTTAAAAGTTGGAGATGAAATGCAAATGCGATAAATCTAAAAAGAAACATTCATTTTCAGAGATCTGTGGGAAATATGAGTCTGGAAGAAGAAGTGAGAAGCATAGGATCAATTTACTGAGGCTTAGTGTGAAACTTTCAAAATAAGTAATGTTTTGGGGAGCCATGCCACCTGCCAGTGTTGGTCCACTGAGTTTTGATGGGGTTTGTGAAATATTATGAGAAACTTATTATTAACTTTAAGCCATAATCATTAAAACAAACAAATATTAGAAAATTTCTTCCAGAGTGTTATAAATGTGGACAGGTAAAACTAGATTTCTGAAATGATGTAAAATTTCAACGATATTATAATTGATGTATTGTTGAAAAGAGGAAGCAGTCACTATCTGAGGATCAGTTCTTACTTTCTGAATGTGGCGGTTGGGAATTTACTGACTGCTTTTTACAAGTGAGGTGTGCAATGACAGTCTGGTGACTTTTTCTCAGCACTGCATAATCACATGAGCAAGTATATAAAAAAACTGCAAACAACTGTTCAATAAGGCCCAACCCTAAATGAGTCACAGCTGTAAATAAAAATCCAGAAAACAAGATAAGATATGCAAACTTGTCAATCAGACTTTTCCACACTAAGGTTAAATAAACAGCTTCTCTTCCCGCTTCTGACATCACATCTGAATAAACAGAATCTGGAATACGTGCAGGTGAGCAAAACCAAGTGTTCAATTTGGATCCGGCTGTCAGATATTGTTTACATAATATTTTTTAGATCAATTGTTTTAGCTAGATCACACCGAGTTCATCTGCAGTCACATTTAGTCCAAATATCCTTGAGAAAGTCAAAAATCAGACAACGATCCAGTGAATTAAGTAACAACAATAGGCATGGAGAAGCTAGGTATTGTTTCACTTTCGCCCTAACCCGTCCTACATGAATAAGAACTTGTTCTGTTGCCACTGTACTGTGAGTCACTTTGCCAGGTCACATGAATTCTACACAAAACAAAATATGGTTGGATTTACAGAACATAGTCTGTGACATCAGTGGACTTTTAAAACCTATTTAGTATTTTGCGGAGGTATGTATACCTACATAACACTGCACTGAGTCTGCTAGTATTTACCAGCCTTTTTGTTAAAAAGACACAGAGATGCAACATCAGACATCTAGGAAGTCTGTCTGCAAAACCAGATGTTTCTAACTGGGAAAGATCTTCCTGTTTAGCTAAACTATTAAGACTTATACTTCACTTCATACTTGTTTTTGCATAATCTAAGCAGGAGCACTGGATGTATGTTTAGGGACATTATGCTGCTAGAAAATGAACCTCCACTCCAGTCTCAAGTGATTCAGGACCTCTGTAAGGTTTTCTTCCAGGATTGTTTCATAAGGGGTTCAGTGTAGTCGAGGAAAGCCTCTCACAATAAGCAATAAACCAATAAATCAACAAATTGTATGATAAATTAATATTAACTCAATAATTTCCATTTTGGCAATCAATATTTTTTGAATGGCATTTTGTATACGCAGACATCTTAATCCATTTTATTTCTGGGTTTTGGTTGTGTGTAGTTTTACATATTATTAGTAAAAACATTTGAAAATCATGTATTATTCCAGTTCCACATTGCAAATGTGTGCTGGTTTCTGTCAGTATGTTACATCAAATCCCCAGTAATATCAAACATAATAATATTTGTAGATGTATTGTGACAACATGCGAAGCGGTTCAAAAGGTGTGAATGTATGCAAGTCATCCAGAGGTTGAGAGGCAATGTTTAGAGAATCCTTTTATCTCAGAGCGAACGTGGCAGGTAGATGGAGGGAGGACGGTGCAGGAGGGTAAATGATGGCCATATTGATCTCCAATGCTCTTTTATAGCCCTGTCATGTCAGTTTAGCACCTTGGCAACATTCGCTTTTAGAGCTACATCAATACCGAACTCTGGCACTCTGCAGCCGACAGCCAGAGAGAGATGGTTAGAAACAGAGAGAAAAAAGTAAATACCAACTGCCTTTTCAAGGACTCAAACACTTATCAGTCCTGCTCTTAAGAGCAAGGTGAAGACGCAACCACCACAGTAAGCTGAGGAACCGATTGGAAGAGGTAAGATTTTTAACAGCTCAAATAACAGGAAGCTGCCAACCACAGTCTGATTAAAGCGTCACTCAGACGATTTGAATAGTTTTGCAGAGTAGCTGGCAACTGTTCTCTCATCAGTTCTTAAAGTCTGGTTCATAAAAACAAGCACTGTTGCGTCATGAATAAGGGATCAAGATTAATGTTCAATTTTGGCAATAATCTCTACAGATGTAGAATTGAAAAATGCATGAATGATACTTTCAACTGTTTTGGATATTCAGGATTCTCCTGCCATTATGGTCCTGAATTAGTTAATTGCTTTTAAAAAAAACTTTTGATCAGATGGCTTTTTGTTCCCAGATGTGAGAATCCCCCATGCAAACCTTACATTTTTAAGGTCTGGTCCTACCAGAACACTGGCTCTAACATTTGTAGAGACCTAGAACTACTAACTAATGTTAGCTTATATCATACATGAGCTTTTATTGCAAACTGATCATCCTGACGCTGGCTATCAACCCTCAATTAAAAAATATAAAAAAATTTGCATAAATATTATAGTCACTATATTGTAATCCATGGCATTTATTAATGCCATTTTGCATATTACTATGCAAAATTTCAAACTACCTCTAATTTTGATACTAGTTTCTAAGTGCTTAGGTGTCAAGTTGTCTCAAACAACAAACTTATTTTATCTGGTAAATTAATTATCTGGTCACAACAGCCAAGCTAGTTGGGGCCTTTTGCCACAAAATTTGTAAAAAAAAAAAGAAAAAAAAAGAAAAAAAAGGAGTTTTTTGTAGCCATGGTGAAAGAAATTATTTAAAAGATCAGATCATTTCCAGTTTTTCCCAACCTCTAGTTTTAAGAATGAGCAAAAGCAAAGAGTCTCACATGAATTATCGGTATACACTCGGACAGCATAGATCTGTTTGATTCCTCTTCCAGAGGCTTCAGTTCTGTTTGATGAAGCAGAAAATTAACTTTGTCTGCATTATCTGACAGGCTCCAAGCATTTGATTTCTTCTACACAATATGCTAACATTCATTACTACAACTGTGCATTAATACTCACAGCTTTAATTAGCTGTCTTGAATATGTTGATTTATGGGCAATTTTGGGAACATTCAATGCTTATGCTTTGCTTGTACGTATTACACCAATAGCACTAAAGGTAAGAAACATTGGAAAAATAGACGGGGATGAAGAAAAATCTATGTTACACACCGGTCACAGGAGCAGGCCACCATAACGCACAGCAGATTGTAGATGATGTAGGTGAAGATGACGGCGGTGATGGTGCCACGAGGGATAGAGAAGCTGGGATTCTTCAGGTCACCTGGTGAACAGCGCATGTTTAAAATGTTAAATAAGAAGTATATCCTGTTCTATTCAACATATCTACTTATCTGAATGCAAAAACCTAATCTGGTCCTCATCAGTTCCTACAGTTTGGTGGATATAAATTCAGGTGAAAAGCAGCGCATGGCATAGTTCTGGGAAATATTTTTTGACAAACTTATTCCATCCTTGCCTCAGAAAGAGGTTAGATTGCTAATGTAATGAACAGATTACTAGATCAGCAGTGACGGAGTTTACTCGCCTGAAAAATTCAGGTGTGCTAAGACAATGCCAATCAACAGTTAGTGGTGTAATTTAATTTAATCAGGAAATGGGTTTAAGGGCATTTAACGTCTATTTGGAGTCCATAATTTAACAAAGACAAACATAGTTTACAAGAATAAGAGCTTTAAGACATCATCCAACCTCCCAGGAACTTCCCCCCCTAGAGGTCAGGCCATGAAAACCACAAGATGTTCTGAACATTGTCTTCAATGGAGATGTTTGTTCATGGTGAACATCAATCAATAAATCAATCAAATTTTATTTGTATAGCACATTTCAGCAGCAAGGCATTTCGAAGTGTTTTACATAATTTAAATAGAAACAGCATGTGACAGTGAATAAACAGTTAGAAAGACAAAGAGAATTTTTTAAAAGAAAAAGAAAAAAGATTAAAAAAAGATAAAAACATTAAAACGTGCACCCTTTGTAGGACTTCAGTTAAACATCTCACACCTCAGAGTTTTAATTAAAACACCATTTAGCAAGGATTCTCACACCTCAGAGTTTTAGTTACAACACATTGATTCGTCTAACTGGGATGTTTTCCGGGGGGCTTTACGTAGACAGTGTGAAAGAGAAATAAAAAGTTAATAAATAGATGAAAAGCAAAGGTAAAAACATTAAAACATTAAAAAACATCAAAGACATCAAAACCCGCAATTTAGCCACTTTAATTTACTTTAATTATGTCGAAAGCAAAGTGTTAGTTTATGAAGCTGGATAAACACTCTGTTAAATGATGTAGAACCACCAGAAAAGCAAACACTCAACTCATCATATCACCGCCTCACTCTGCAGAGACCAGCAAAAGTAAAATGCACCTGGACTGAATTTATTGTAACACTTTTTCTGCCAACTCAAACAGAGGCAGAAATAAATACTAATGTGTAAATGGTAAAGCTGGGTGCAGTTGGGGACGCTTTGTTAGAATATAATGGCAGCTGTGTGAAAACCAGACAACACAGAAGCAACATCCTGAAAATGGATAAAGTGGAACACGACATGGAAGGAAAAAAAATATTATTCCATCCTTATTCATCAGACCTAGCGAGGAAGAGGGGGGATCGATTGAT
The DNA here is from genome assembly GCA_903067075.1 of Micropoecilia bifurca. Classification (NCBI taxonomy): domain Eukaryota; kingdom Metazoa; phylum Chordata; class Actinopteri; order Cyprinodontiformes; family Poeciliidae; genus Micropoecilia; species Micropoecilia bifurca. The sequence continues at coordinate 17,521 of CAEGAF010144188.1, read as the reverse complement.
TGTCAATCAAGAATATTTCATAATGTTCTAGAGCCAAACATGAGGCCAACCTCAACTGACTAAGAGATTGTTTTGGCACAGTGATGTGGCCCATTCAATGATGAGACTAATAAGTTAATAATCTGCTTCTGAGTTCAGAAATACTTTGCAAATAAGGGGATAAAAAATATGCAAGTATTGTTAATCTTTGATTGTATTCATCTTTGTTGTCCTCTAATAGCCTTTATTTTTAAAGATAATTCAATTAGAAATGAAAGCGGTCTTATTTTTGTAGATGACTGATTCCTCCACAGATAATCAGGCCATGATTATCCACACCTACCTGAGATATTAGAGCCTGTCATGATGCCGGTGCAGCCGTTGAACATCACAGCAAATACGGTGGCGAAGGACATCATCTTCCCAGTGGTGTAGTCTTCAACGTAGCCAGCTGGAAGAAGAAATACCAGTAAGTCACTGTAAGTCTGTTTCTTTCATCATCATCAGTAAGTTTAACTTGGTTTGATGGCAGACAAAGCTCTGCCACCTTCTGGATATAAAACTTAATCTCTGCAAGTCTCTGAATAAGTAACCCTCTTCAAACTTTTCTGTCGAGTGCAGAATCAGCAATAAAGTTTTACTGGTAAAAATCTAATTTCACTCCTACAAAAGTTCATACAGGAATATATTCTGTTCTTTTGTTCATGTATGAACAAATGTTTTGATATTATCACTCACTCTGATAAGGTTGAGGTTAATCTTAGCTCAATGGCTTAGATTTTAACTAATTCAGTCCTTTTGTATGCAGTTTTGATTCATTTTTATAAACAAGACCCTTTATCTTCTTTACATTTAGCAAACTAGTTCTCTATATAAAAATACAGGGTTTAAGTAAACACGATAAATTTTACAATGCAAACTGAAATCATGAAACGGTAATTTGTATGCATTGCTTCAGTAAACAGCTGGTAAAGTGAATCAGGATTATTGTGTGTGTAGGTAGTGTTCATGAGTACAGGCCTGAGTTACAAGTAATTAGCTNCTGTTCGTTTTGTAGGAATAAGAATCCAAAGAACATTATGTCAAACATGAGTCAAATATGTTGTGATCTTCACAACATATTTGAGCCTTCTGCTCTTTCCTGTCTGGTCTGCAGGGTGAAAACCAGTTCAGATCCTGGAGGTTTTAATGGCTGCCAATAATCATCAGAGTTAAAGGGGTTTTAAGCCCATAATAATCATTATTCCTGCTCTGGTGTACGTATACAGCCGGTGGACAGAAGGCTCAGTTTAAAAGAGGAAAACATTCATTTAACAAACTTAGAAGCTGCACCTTATGAAATAAAGAACGTAGGCCACATTAAAACAAAACTGGCTTTAAAAGGTTTTAGAGGATGTCTTTAAGCTTCTGAATCACCAATCAGTGTTTAATGGTCATATGCGCTGCCACTGATCAGACATCAACATTAGTAAACCTCTATACTTAAACCCTCAAATGAACTGATGGTCTCAGAGCTTATGAAGCTACTGTGTGAACAAACCCTCACTTCCTTTTTCCCTTGTTTCACAAGAACATCTGCTGCCATCATGATGCATAAAAAGAACAGGCTCGATCCAAAACCTTAAGTAATAATTAGAGATGCATCTAAAAATCCAACTGGAAATAGCTGACTTTAGGCTTTACCAACAGGAATTTGCATTTTGTCAGATAAAATAAATAAATAAACCTAAGTATCAAAGTTTTAGAGAAATTCTGTTTAATTACAGAGCTGTGTAACACCATGAGGCTCTTGATTACTTAAAAATATATATTTAGCATTTTGCTATGATTATTTTATCATCAATTCTCAACTTGCCCAGAAAGTGAAAAAAATATTTGAGGAATATTCAAAATTGTCAAAGATTTGTATTAGCAAATAAAAATCATTCATTTTAAAAGTGACCACAAAATAATATACTTGGAAGAAAAAAAACTCAAGGCTTTCTATTCTAGTCACTCAATCTTACCGTGCAAATTTCCCAGCAGTGTTTCCAGCTTGAATCCAGTAAAATTAGCCGTGGTGGGATACTCTGAGCCCGTCCCATTGGATGGCTTGAAGGGGCTTGGCAACGTGACCACTCTAGGTCCCACAACAAAGAAGCTGATGAAGATCATGATCAGAACCGAGATGACCACCAGGAAGATGATGAAAGTGGCCTTGGCGTAGATGTGTGCTCCGACCAGGCATACTATGAGGCACAGCAAGAGGATAACGGTGCCGTACAGCAGGGACCACCAGTAACCTGACGGCAGGACCTGGTGTGGACCGGGAACCACGGCTGGATCTAAAATGAAACATGAGAGGAAATGTAATGACTAAGAAGCTTTGATTTGAATAAAAAAAGGAATTCCAGATAGTTTTTGGCTCATGTTTTCCACAGTCTTTCACCTGTGTTAGGGCTGTTACAAAAAGCCATAAATCAATTAGTCGCATGATAAGGTAAAACAAACATAATAATTTCCATATACATGATTTATCGGTGTTCTCAATTCTCCATCTCTTTCTACCAAAACTGGATGACAACAATCTTCAGTCTGGTGCTCTGGTCTCAACCAGCCCTTTTTGTTTTTGGGAGGACAACTTTGTTCATAGAGACGTCATTATTAAAGTAATAACTTTTAATACTTTGGCGGGACATGGTACAGATAAATACATAAATCAATTTACCTTCTGGTATTCCAAAAGTCCCCATTATGGCTTCAACCAGACCCAGCACAAAGAGGGCGCTGCCGCACACGTTAGCAAAGAAGAACATGATGCCGATGCTGCCACCAAACTCGGGACCCAGAGCTCGGCTGATCATGTCTGTGCCTCAAGTTAGGGCAAAGTACATGGCATTTAAAACAAACTCATGAACTGATGTGAAATATTTGCAGCGTTTGAAAGGAGTAAGCTTGGTTTGCCAAATGCACTTAAAATGGGAAAAGCTATTGGCCAACTTTAGTAATCATAACCAGGTCATAATAAACCAATTTGTTTTACTTTTTATGAAGTGAAGTATAAATTTACTTATTGTATTTTGATGTTTTGCAAAACTTGAATTTGACATATGTTAAAGAAACCTCAGGTAATTCACAACTTTTACACTAAATCATGTGATTCCTTCCTTTGGTTTTATGCTAAAGCAAACTATAAGCCTAATTTTTACTTTCAGTTTAAAGAAACACTTGAAGATTTCCACCTTGTCAGCTATAGGTGCAAATCTGACTAAAACAAGATGTGTAAATGAAATTTGTTGAAAAGTTGTAAAATGTTGCAAACAGTCCAAACCTAATGCTGGGCAGTGATATCTGAGAGCGAGCCGTCTAAGCATATATGATTTTTGTGTGACTTAAGCAGCAGTGACCAATTATAGTCTCAAGCTGCTCAGATACTAAAAAGGATCATTTCTGGGTTTTTTTTATTTTTTTCTTCTTGGCACTTTACCCTCAGCTGTAAAGTAGTCAAGCTGACTGTCCAAAGAACATTAAAGCAAACTAAAGTTGAAATAAATCTGATTTATACTTTTCCAGTGTGTGACAGGCAGCACTTGTTTGAAACAGAGACCATGATTTTCTCTATACCTTGACTGTTGACAGTGATAATGGCGCTACAAATGACTGTCACATGCAGACGGTCATATGATGATGTTTGTGTGTGTGAACAGGATACAATAGGCTCCTCCAGCGTCCAGCGCTCCATTGGTGGAGATTGCGCACACCGACAGAACAGTCATGGAGATGATGAGGTAGGCCACCACAAACATGAGGATAGCTTGGTACAAACCAGCCTGTCCCACCACAAACCCTGGGGAAAAAAAAAACAAAAAAAAAACAAGAACAAGTAAATTAAAGTGGCAGGTTGGTGCCTGGGTGAAAGCAGAACCATAAACTGGAGCAGAGTGGAAAGAGGCTTACAGTAAAGGATTCCTGGGAAGTGTCAGCGTTACAGGAGGATGTGGGGTTTTTTAAGGCGTCATGCAAGTACAGTTAGCTAACATATCACATGAGATCTATTTGTTCAACAGATGTTTGTCCATGGTTTTAAACTCTAGATGACATTTTATACAGTTGTCAAAGAATTAAAAAGTGGGGAGGGGAATTAAAAAAAGCCTTCAGTTTAAATGGCTCACTGAATGGCTTCACTTTCTGTAAAAATGAAACTGGAATATCACATGCTGGGAGAGATTCCAGCTTCTGCTTCGTCTGTATACATTGTGACATTCTGCTGCTCTGGTTAGATGAATCAGCTGAATTAGTTCCAGTGCTAAACTGGTGCTAATGTTTTCTTAGCATCAGCTCTTTGTGTCCATGTCGTCTCATGTGACCACATTTGTAAGTTTAGTTTGATGCTTTTGTTGATCATAGATCTGCCTGCAGCAGAAATTAATCTCAGTTGTTGTGGAAACCAATGTCATTTTTGGGGAGGTGGAGTCAGTCATGTCGTCTGTTTTAGCTGATTTTAGTTATTTAATCAATGGACAATGCTGGAGTCAGTAGAATATAGTGCTATGTTAGCTGAAAGCCTGTTCTATGGGAGTTCAGACAGGTCAAACCAGCTGGTTGTATCCGCCTACCAGATGGTCTGTCCCACTGCCTATTGTCTGCACTTTCCAGGTTTTAAAGTAGCTGGAAAAGTATTTTAGTCAACTCACAATAAACTGATCCAAAAACCAGCTGATGAGGCAGAACACACTTTAAAATGAAATGCCCAGAATTTATCCAAAAAATAAAGAGTTTTAGACTTGAACTGATATTCCAGTCTTCCAGCATTCCTGGTTCTGATCAGATATTAGCTGTTAGCCATTGTGACGCATTTATAAATACTGCTTGTTGTTTAGAACAGAATCAATAAATGAGACTGGAGATGTTTGCTTATAGGAATACTGAGATAAATAAAAAGTAGAATAATATAACTACTAATTACTAAATAAGCCATTAACAGTCACATAAGGCCATTGTACCCAGGTTACTATATGTAAACCTTCTTATACAAACCACGGTGGTGGAAAAACCCAAATACACAGGAAATTGTTCTCATGGAAAGTTCCAAGGAGTGATGTTTGATTATCTGTGGCAGAAAGTTCAGATATCAATGATGTTTTTTTTATTTTTAAACGTTGCTTCTTTCAGCCAAATAGGGCTGACATCGTGCCACCATGTTTGCAACGTAGATATATTGTTATCTGGAACATAAAACCAATTTGAAATCTCTTTAGTCTCAAGAACAAGGAGTTAGTGCCTCAACAAAACAAAAAAAAATCAATTAGATAAGTTATAGGCTAAAATACCCAAATAATCAGCGGTCGTAAATGAACCCAAGACAACCAGGTCTGTCTTGCACTTTTCCAAATTGAAACATTTGTCAAATTTGTCCTAGTGATCAATGCTGTGAATCTCATCGAACTGGACTTCACATCAGTCACTTTGAGCTGCGTCGCAAACAAATTATCCACATTAAAGCACCATCCCTCCATTTATCTTTGATCAGCAGCTAGCAGCATGTTTCTGCCATCAGTCAGATTCACTGTGACACAAACCCAAGTCTCACCAGGAAACAAAGGTCACTTTGTTCCTTTAAGAGCTGAAATTTTAAGCTCAGTTGAGATAAACTCAACTTGCGGAGCATCTGCATGTTCTGGTGGTAACATCCAGGTCAGGACAAGAGACACTTTGTCAAACCGTTAAATTTACAGTAGTTTCACATCCGCACTGAAACCACTCGCAGTTCCTGTGCAGTCTTACACTTTAACTTGAGATTACAACGTCTAAAGTCTTCAACCAACAGCTACATATGCCCATGTGAGTGTCCATTGCTCAGCAGCTGACTACTCACGAGACTGCGAGGGGACTGGGAGGGGGACTGGCAGGACAGGAGACGATAATACTGAAAGAGAGTTAAAACTTATAGGAAACAAAAAGAAATCAGAGAGAAAAGCAGAAGTGTTGATATGTTGTTCTGCAAATTCAGCTGTGTTTTCTGCAGCAGCAGCATGGATTTCATGGGCTTGAATAATTTCTAGTTAGTCAAATTACTGAAAAAGGAGAACTTGCATCTCACTGATTACAATCAGACATGAATTCCTCACAGTACCAAAACCCAAACCTGAGTTACGAGAGTGTCACTTTCACAGCATAAAGTCGAGACAGTCTCTGTTTGCTGATGAATTATTAGTGAACTTTCAAAAGCTGTAGTTTAAAGGTATAATCCAGATATTTTTTTAAGTGAGGTTTCTTTAAAAGATTAAGTGGTTCATCTTTTAACTAGCAGGTGGCGCTGCCATTTTAAATGCTGACTTCTTACATTTAAAGGCTAGGAGCTCATCTAGTGTGAGGGAAGCAAAAACTGTCTTAAAACAACTCCAGTCTTAAATGTCATAGCAGTTTAATAAGGAAACCCTTATTTTTTATTAACTCTTAAACCACTGACATGTTTGTATTATTTACATGGAAGTCAGTGATTATTTAGGTAAGAAATTGAAATTGGAGGCAGTGCACCTCTACTATCTTCCTGTGTGAAACACAGATGCAACATATAAAGCATTTCCATATACGGGTATAGGAAAGTGACTGCACAAAAGATTTTATCAACACTTATAATAGTAATGTCTTAAAGGGGTAGCATAATATTTTTCTGAATTATGGCGCTGCCAACAAAAAGACCTCAGAAATTCATCAGTCTTTTGGCTATGAATCTATTACTGCACACAGTAAGAGATTTACAAAATACTGTTGTAAGAAACTTACCCATATGAACCCATTTTGCCCAACATTGGAATCAGACATTTTTTATTTTATATTTTTAAATCGACTGATCATTGAACCAAAGGTGTGAAGTTTGATCCATTTTTTTAAAGCTAAATAAAATCAGGACATATTAAATTGTCCTGATTTATAGATTCATAGATAAATATTGCAGCAAATATTGTTGCAATTTGTTTCTTGTTTTGTTTACAATAACAAATGTTAATTCACCACCCTTAGCAGATAGGAATAAACGATTTATAAAGTCATTTATTGCTGTTAATTGATCATTTTGTGCGCCATGTCAGAGCACAATTGCAAAAATGAAGGGAGTTGTATTTGTAAAGCAGCATTTGTTTTTACATGTAAGTTCACAGTAATTAGTTAATATAAAAAGAGGAAGTCATTTTGGACTTTGGAAACAACCACAGACAGATTACAGAAACCAGTTGTGTTGACTGGAAATTATAAACGCTTAACCCTAAACTGATTCCCAAAACTACAACCAACAACCACAGAAGCAGTAAAACATATAAACTGTGACTGCGCTTTGGCGCATACAACGAGTGCAGAAAGTGAAACTGGGCGCAGTGATTTCTGCTGCCGCCACTCACCTATTCTGAGGAAGACCACCACGCTGAACATTGACAGCAGAGTGGGGACCACCACCCCGAAGAACACCGACAGCTTCTTGGGCTGCCCCCGCGGGGAGGACCTGCGCCCGGGGCTTCCCGGCGGCTCCTCCGGGGCCAGGCTGGCCGGAGCGCCGGACCGCGGCTCGGACTCATTGACGCTGGCGACGAGGCGGTAGTTCAGGAGAGGAGTCCGCTCCGTCATTGCGAATAAAAACCAGAGCTCGCTTTTTAGGGCGACTCGAACTTTCACAAAGTGACCCGGGTAGATTTAGGGACGGGGCAACTCGAGAGTTTGTAAATAAATGCTTGAGGTGGATGAAGGAAGGGGGAAAAAAAAGCTGTAGAATTGATGCGTTCTGATTGTCAGCCGCTTCGGATGCAGGTTGAGACAAGTGCTTCGGTCAATAAGTTAAAAAATAAAAAAACATTGAGCGTGTTTGGCACTGATCCACAAACTTTCATCGTTTATCAATAAAATGTTAGATAAAAACCCCGGCAGGAAACCTGCGCGTGACCATTGTAGTTCCGTGTTATTTCTCCGATTGCACGGATTAGTGTATCATGTGACGCCGTAATGTCAATACGTGTCTCTGCTGCAAACTTCCGTTTTGACCTTTCATAATAAAAGCAATTACTTTTTCATAAGAACAAAACAATTTATCATCTTAGACATATATACATCTGTCAGACACAGCATTATGACCATTAAGAAGTGATGTGAAAAACACTGTTTATTTCTTCTCAATAGCATCTAATGATGTATTAGATTGCACTGAATAACCTGTCAAAACATACTGTGTATTAGAAGCAAGAAATATGTGTAAGTACCTCAGGATACCTCAGATGTATCCCGAGGTACTTGGGAAAATTTGTTGGACCCCCCCCCCCCCCCCCCCCCCAATTCCAACAAAATGCTGCAAACTGCTAAACAAGAAAAAAATGCAATGCCCATATATACACTACACACTTCTGTTTTTTCAAGAGTTCTGGGCAAATTATGTTATTATTGCTATTCTCTTGCAATCCCACACCCATCCCAAGAAGCAAACATGATTTAAGAATAAACAACACCTAGTGTGAGTTGTTAATTTCACTTGCAGATTCCCAAGACCTCTATCCAATATAACTTCTCTGGGATCAGCTGGATCAGATCATTCCACCTTCCAAATCAAAAGGATCTGCTGCTGACCTCTTGATGGTAGATAAAAACACACCTCCAAATGTCTTGTGTGGTCTGTGCTTCAGTAGTATTTATCTAAATTGCACCAGTCACAGATATTAAAACCACAAAGTGCTTCACAAATATAATTATAATCCACAGTTAATGAAGAGGAGGGGTGGGAAAAGAGCAAAGATTTTATAAAAATTTGCAAAACAAAAAAAACTGTAAAGAGTTTACAAGAGCCATATATGGTTATATTTTATTTTATTTTGTTAAATGCAAAACTTCCTGTTTCATTCTATCTAACTTTACTTTCGTACTTGCCACTCGGGTTTTCCTGAGATTTCCTGCTTTCACATTTTCCTGCCTGTTGCTTTCGGTCATATGATGAAGTTAGTCGGGCCAATAGGAGGGTTGCATTGCTAAACGTACTTGCTGACAAGTTTTTTTTTTTTTTTAAATATCAAAATAAAAGTCTACATTGATTTCTCTTTTTAATTTCCAAAGCTTTTATTGTGAAAAATTCGCGTTCTTTCAACGCTAATAAAGAAAGTGATGATCCAAGTGATACAGAAGAAAGGTTCATGTCCAGGTCAAATAGTCCAAAGTCCTCGTCAGTAAATAAATAACACATAAATCAAGCGTTTTAACGCGTGTAAACGTTAAAACGCTGTATTTGCGAAACAGAGTGTTTTAACGTTTATAAGCCGTACACACTCAGCTGCATTTCACATATATACAATATTTTAGGATTAATTTCAAAGTAAAACGGATAAATTATTTTCATATCCAGGCATGTTCTTGATCGCTTCCCCATAATCTAAGTTATAATACATTCGACTTATATGTACAGATACAGAATAAATGTTTTCGTTCACATTTTGCAGCTACATATACTTCACATTTGACTTTCACCTCGTTATGAACTTTGAGAAAACATTCCCTTTTACACTTTAACCTGCATATTATATTGATCATTTGAAGATTAAAGTAATTTGTGTTCTTAAAAAAACATAAGATCTTCATCAGAGTGCAATTTATGTGATTAAATGTCGACCCTTTTACAAACGGCGATGAAGATGATGAATATTTTGAGTCTAAATCTGGCCACTTGCATTTCTCATCTATCACCTGCAGAGGGTGCTACCCTCTCAGTTTGATTTGTATATTACAATAGCTTTAAACTACAAGGTTAAAAGGCTCTGCAAAAGCACATTCAGAAAGGTTTGGTCATTTGTCTAAAGCACTCACAGTTTAAGAGGGGATCACATAATAAACTAAGGGAACCATAATCCTTTCAGATTAGTTTCCATGAGACTGAGGCCACACTAACACCCTATAAGTGAAAGTTTGGCTGCACTATGAGCTTATTGTGCAATATATGGTTAAAGTAAATATTGAAGCTGGTTTAGTGATCAGATATTCCACTCTAGCTTCTGGGCAGCATATCAGTCTAAGTTCAGTCTTGTATTCTAAAACAATAGTTTGTTTGTCTTCCACACCTTTGTAGAAACCACAGTGAGTGGTAGCTCTGGGATCCTGATCTTCTGAGCCAAAGTATATACACTTGTACTAGGGTTGTTATTGTACATTTACTCATGAGACAAGACAGGGGGATTTTACCTATATTTCTGAGAAAACTGAGCATATTGGGGTAAATCAGGAACCGTTTTTGTGAATTTGTAAGCAGTGCTTAAAAAATTATTCAGTTCAAGTTTTTAAAAAAAATATGAAAAGTGCAATCTGTGGAGGTCATAATAGGAAAAAGATTCCAATGTGTTGGGTGTATTTTTAAATGTTTTATGAATATAATTAAACTGTATGTTTAATAGACCCCTCTTCAGTGTAGAATTATAAAGTTTAACCAAAGATAATCAAATCCATTAAATATTCTTTAAACCGCAAGAAGTACTCCCACATTTTAGCACTAATAGGAACATGCAAATTAAGTGAAAACTTGAAAGTCATTGTCCAGTTGGGGTTTAAGGCTTAGCAACACACTATGCAATACACAAGGGGGCAACTATAACCTACTCTCTCACAAATGAACAAAATGAACTATACAAAACTTATTTGGGTCAAAACTGACAAGTCATTTTTTGTGACGCTCCCAATGCGATGCCGCCCTTGTTGGTGAGCCATAGCATCTATATTAATAGCTAATGTTACATTAAACAGGGTGTGAACAGCTACTTTTGTCTATAGGGATACTTGTAATGGGCATTTCACATTTTACTGTTCCCATTGTTGTTTAATGTAGGAAACGTCTGTGGAACTTAACTAGTTCTAACATTTTGATATCTTGTATTAATTTGACATTTCCTGCAACATAATTTAATTCATTTTTCAAATGCTAAAATATTGGTGTTCTAAGACATTTCAGTGAACATATTATTTCAATATTTGAGTAGATAAACATTGTTTATGTTGGCTTATAGCTGCTATGTAGCAGCTGTAAACTACGGATATAGCTTAGAAAAGCCCACTTCTCCGCAAACGTGTGACTGGAATGCAGTAGCTCATTCATACCTGAACCACACAAATGAAATGAAATGGGGAAAAAAAAGCCTGTGTGTCCCTCATTTGCTCTGTTGCAAATATTAGCAAAGTATTATATAAAATAAATTCTGAAATTGCATTTCCTAGATTATTTCTGGTGGAACATTCAAGATTTGTAGTTCCTTCCAAATGGAAGTTCGTCACCTATTGTTGAGATCCAGCAAATCATCACTGGCTCCAAAAACTCTGGCACCCTCAATCCCAAATGTAGAAACCAATACTGTGAAACAGCAATCCAAGAAGAGCATCTGATAAATAAATATGTATGTCCTCATTATGCAGCCTATGATTCAGTTCTGCTAACTTGGTTTGTAGTTCTTTGTCGTTGACTGCAGCTTGATTCCTATAGGTCCATTCCAAGTACTTTTGGATCTTTGTCACCATGACGCATCCTCTGGCTTCAACTTTGTGACGAATCTGGTCCGAGGTAACACAGTTATAGAATTAGGGTCCTTTTGTTTCAAGTTGCCTCACACTCCTTTTCTTGTTATGGCTGCACTTAACTTCCGCAACATATTTCAGCTTCTTTTTGACTAGTGCGCTGTATCTGTCCCAGATTTCACTAAGTTTCTGTGTTCTGTCCCAGTTTTGAGGCAAAGCTGGAGTAGGCAAAGGGCCATTTTCCTGTAAGAAAGCAACAATACATAAGATATTACTATATAGCACATGTTCAAACAGCTTATATACTAAGATAATGAAAATTAATAACATGAGAAAATGAATGTATTTCATTATAACAATATTAATTTTCTACTTGTTATGTGTTTTTCTTTGTAGTTGTAAAGGAGAGTTAAGCTTCGATGCAACAAAAAATGCACCAAAATGCCACTTCTAGTGATGTAGAGATTTGAAAAACCAATAAACAATCAGTTCTAAACGTGTATCGGCTGTTTCATAATTTCAGCATCAAGTTTCTATTTTTTTGCCAACAACATGTTCAAATACAGCAAACAATAGTACAGCTAATGCTATGTTCTTCAAAGCAATGCTAGGATATTTTCTCTGTGTTAAACACTCCACTTGTATCCTCAAATCTGGTAACATAATGTTACCAGATTTACAAAACAGACATAGACCTAGAAAACATCATGTGTCAGTACCAAGATGAAAACATAGCAGCTCAAAGCATTTAAGAATAACAGAAAATCAGATTTTCCTTTCTGTTGTCAAGGCAAAGAATAGTCCAAAGACTAAATGGTGAATCACCAGCGAAGAAGGTAAACATATCATTATCCACTTGTGGTCTTTGGATCGGTTTATGAATTTTTTACCAATGATACAGTGGCAGGAAAGGTTGTGCAATAACTGCTCTATCAAGTGATCCATCAACAATGAATTTTTGAGTACATAGGTACATTAAATTCAGCTTAAGATGTTGCTCTGTTGTTTATAGACACAGTACTTTCATTCAGAATTATGGTTCATGGTAATCAATATTATTCATTATTTTTTTTGGACTTTAAAATAAGTTTTTTTTAAAATTCAGAAACTACAAAAGGATTTATATTTCCAATGATTATCTCCTTTTGGAGATTGCAAAGGTCTAGAATGGAGTCTTGAACAGGTATTTGTATCCTTTGAACCTTTTTTCATTTTGCCACATTATAGACTTCAATCTGTGTTGTTGATATTTTATGTGAAAGACCAACACAAAATGCTGCATTTCTGTCAAAGGGAAAGAAGATAATCTATGTTTTTTGAATCTTTGTGATTATTTCAAATAAATTTAAATCTGCTTTTCTAGTACGGATGTGAGTACAAATTCACATCCATACTTTTCAGGTTTTTATTTAACAAAAAAGGGCACAATTCCTAGCAGCACAACTAATTAAAATAGCATCATTCCTTCCCCACAAAGTCACAATCACCTTTGTTTTTTCATATAAAATCCTTATGAATTTCTTAGAAACTAGTGACTGTGACATGGCAAAATGTGAGAAAAATTCGAGGTATGCCCAGATATTGCTGAAATATTTCACAACATGTATGTTCATAGAATGGCAAGATGCTTTGAGCTGTACCTGATCTTTGAGAATCTCCACATACTGCTTACTACTGTGAGCAAAATTATTCAGGAAATCCTCACACTCCACGCTGGTTTGATTACTAAGATGTTTGATGGTTTCTTGGAAAGCCTGGAAGTTCTGCAGCAGATCAGACAATTTTTCCTGAAACTAGACAAACAAATGTACATACAACTGTCACAATGCTGCAACAAAATCAATAATTTACAAAGGTTTCAAGTTTTGTCTCACATGTTCTTATTCCGAACTGTGCAGGGTGAACCCCATGGCTCACCCAATGACAACTGGGTACATAGACACCAACACTGTTCACTGTATAAATTTGCAGGCTAGCACACATGTGCCAGCTAGCATTGATAGACCCAACAAATCTTCAAATGGGAGAAAATGTGAGCTTTTTCCTCAATAAATAATGGATCAATTCTAAGATAAGCTAAAAGAACAAGAGCAAATTCTGATCTGCCTGCATGGCTACACAGTTGAAATACTGTTTACCTGTAGGCTGATACCACAAAGTCAAAATCGGGAAACAATTATCATATCTCACCAACCAACAGTGCGTGAACTGATTACAACTTCTGATTTAATACTTACGTTGGCAGCCTCCACCGCACGTTTGTCTGCCAGTTTATGTTCTGCCTCAGTTGTTCATGCTACGCTTGGTTTGTTTATTAAAAGCCTAATTTGTGACTCATTTGAACTTCAGTTCAACTTAACACTATGAATGATTGAAATGTTTTTCTTCCTTGTTTGGTTGACATTTTGTATTAGAATTTTGTTCCTGCAAAATTATAGTTTATATTATAAGATGCAAAATTGAAGCTGACAAAATATAAAGGAAATAGAGAAGGCATAACATCATGGCAATCATCCTGATCGTTTCCACAAGACTTCTGAAATTGTGACGCAGTAACTTCTAACAAAACGGAAGTTTTTGTTGTCACGTTTTACGTGAAGCAGGTTTGTTTGTTCAGCACATGGTGTGTAGAAATTCCCAAGGAAGCATTCATTTTTGATCCAGATCCTTGCACAATCAGCAAGGCTCTAATATATTCCATACCTACTAATAAGTGGTTTATGATGTTATGCCTGATGAGTTCCCATTATTGATTAACTGGTGTTGCTTGTAGATTAACCAAAAATGTTTTTCAATATACTTGGTACTCAGTGCTGGGAATTTTGGGGTCATTAACCAATATTCTAAATGGCAGCATTTTTCTATAAAGCCATAATAACTTTGTTTTGTCATTTCATTTCTGTGATGTCAAAGAACAGTGGCAAGAAAACAAATGAACAATATCTATGTTGTGTCCTCCCCACAACTAAAAATAGGCTCAAAAGTATAAGAACAGGAGGCAAATATGAGTCATGACTACTAAAAGTGATAGTTGTCAAGGTTCAGCACCTATTAACAGAGTGACTATCTTTCCAAACAATAGTATGGACAAATGGACTGGTTTGTTGTGCCACTATGATTTAAATGGAGAAACTTAAATTGTTGACTCATGCTCATGAATCCATATTTCAATCTATGTGACCTAAACTTTGACCTAATTTTCACCAGTTATGAATTCATAACATAAAGAGAAAAGTTATATAAAAATAACTTAATATGAATAAAAACAAAATGTAGTTTTCTAATTTATATTTTATTTACTGAAAGATTCCTTGGCTGCTCTATTTTGTATTTTTGGCTCTTATTGTGGTGTCACTATCCCAAAGCCTGAAAAATGTCTATCCGTTACTCTGTCATGATTTGAAAACTCAGTTTTGTAGTCATTCAGGTTTATATATGTATATCTTGACAACTCTTGATATATATCTTGATGATCTGGGGCATTTATGCGTAACAAAACACAAAATCTGCAGGTTGCCAAATACATTTTCACGGCAGTGCAGTTAGGTCAGTTTCCTCCCCCACACCTACTATGAACATTTTTTCTTGTGGTTACAACGGCGTTTTCGATATACTTCTGCAGCAGTTACGTGCTGCTCTTTTTGTTTTCCACAAATATGTTCTTGAATTTCTAAGTTAGACAGTCACGAGCGAGAACACAGCTCTTGTCAAGCCGGAAGAGCAGTGAATTTTGGCAACAGAACAAAGCAAACCAAACAGAAATTCTCTGGAAAAACCTATCTGTGTTTTTTTTTTTTTTACTCAAAACATAACGTACTACTACTTTTTGCTGAGATATGACATTTCTTGAGGTCAATCCCATCTAGGCTAAAGTTTTGATGTCGTGGAAATTTCTTTGACAAATTGTTGCTTTTTCCTTAGAAACAAAACTGATTTGCCATTCAAAATACTGGTAGTTGATTTTAAAAATACATATTATTTAAAGCCTGGATCCAGCTGTTGTAACTTTATCAGGTTTCATAGAGGAATCTGAGGAAGTAGAAAATCCGCTTCTTCTTTTATTACAAAGAAGAGGCAGAAAATCAACAACATGCACCGTCTTTCAATGTTTACGAAACATCTGTGATTAATGCAGGTTTAGTGTTTGAGAATGCTGTGCAGTACTTACTGTGTAATCTAAATATTTTTGTGAATTCACCCCCACTCTTGGCACATCTACAGTGGAGAGCAGGGTGTCAGAGCAGTTACCCTGAAAACATCCATATAGAGGTTTTGTCAGATGCACTGACACAATGAAGCCCGATGACTTGAAATGTGCAACGACAAAGATTAATTTCCATTCGCTTTAACACATAAACTTGGTTTAGTAATACAATGACAGAAAGCTCTCCATGTTGCCTACATGCCAGAAGTTCAAAATTATAGTTATGCAATAAAAACAAAGGTAATTTCTCACCTCACGTTTGAAACTCATCACCAGGTGCTCCACAGTGTCAGTGTTACACCAGAAGGCAATCGGTCTTGCGCTTGCTTGAGGCAGGTGGGTGACAGTCGCTCCTATCAGCAGCAGCAGTAGCAGCAGTCCTGGAGCAGCACATGGTGGATGTAAGTGAGGAGTTGCCATTCGGCTAATTTATTCCGCACAACAGAATAACCTGTCTGCATTTGTTATTGTATTTACTGCCTCCCCCTTTTATTGATAGTCTGCCTTGAAGTCAACAGCATCAAAAGTATCACGTGTGCTGATACTGTCGTTATATCTTCCTGACAGAATTCCTCCCACAGATCTTGCCTCAACAAGTTGCTTTGTCAAATTCACTTTCGCAGGTGTCTCTGCTCACATGTTTCCTGCTAAATTAAGCAGGATTCCTGCTAATTTAAGCACATTCGTCTAAATGAATGTGCTTAAACTTGAATGAGTTTAGGAAATCATACTGGCAATTTCAGTTAGTGGTCATGAGGATTTTAACCATACCAGTCAGGAAACCCTGATGTAATGCAGGGAATCCCCTTTAATAGCAACATACAAAAAGCTTTTGTCTGTGTTAATTATAATACATAGCAAATTGGTAACATCATGCCTTATGTCAAAGTTTATACATAACCTGTCATTAGCATGGCATAAAAAGGGAAGATAACTCACTGCTATAAGCCATAACCCGTCCTTGAAGGCATGGTGTCTCTCAGTTGTGGTCGTTTGGCCCCCATCACTCTTCCATGAACTTTCAGAAGAATCACCTCAGGTCACAGTGAGGTGAAAGTCATTCTATTACATTCAAGAAGTTTGGTTTTTTTATGTCCTTAAATCTCAATCAGATCAACGCCTAAAACACCAGGTGGAGACGGTGCTGATCAGCTTTCACCTCCACAGAGATTTGAGAAAGTGCTATGTGGCGAGTAACGTGTGTTACTGCATGACTTCTCACAGTGTGTAGTCTGTTTGTCTAAGCCTAAAGTTAATGTTTCACCCTGTGTCACCAAAACAAATAAAACTGAAATCGTACTAACATGGTTATGTTAGGATGATGCTGATCAGCTGTGTCGTGTTTGAGACGACGTTTTGACCATATTTGTCTGTCGGTTTAGTTTAACTAACATAGACAGTGCCCACAGTTCCAGCACTGTCTATGCTGCTTTTATAATCACTACACAGTAAAAATGCCGGTGTTGAATTAACACCCAAAAGTGTCTATATGTGTCCAAGTCAGCAGGTGTTAAAGTAACACTTTGAAAGTGTTAAAAGATTGACACCCATTTTTGTTAAATTAACATTGGTCTATATACTGAACTGGGTTTAAGAAAAGTTAAACTTTCCATTTCTGTGTATTGTNGATTGATATTGACACCTTGTGGGTCAATTATTTACTTTTTTAACACCACATTATGTTTTGTGATCAACACTACACTGGTCCATCCATCCATCCATCCATCCATCCATCCATCCATCCATTTTCTTCCGCTTATCTGGAGTCGGGTCGCGGGGGCAGCAGCTTCAGAAGGGAGGCCCAGACTTCCCTCTCCCCAGCCACTTCTTCCAGCTCCT
>CAEGAF010144181.1:0-14004 GCA_903067075.1 Micropoecilia bifurca | reverse complement strand
AGTCCAACAACAGAACACCACTCGAGTTCAGATCGGGGGGGCCGTTCCTCCCAACCACGCCCCTCCAGGTCTCACCATCATTGCCCATGTGAGCGTTGAAGTCCCCCAGCAGAACAAGGGAGTCCCCAGTGGGGGCACTCTCCAGTACCCCCTCTAAGGACTCCAAGAAGGGTGGGTAATCTGAACAGTTGTTCGGCCCGTAAGCAGAGACAACAGTTGGACCCGTCCCCCCACCCGTAGGCGGAGGGAGGCTACCCTCTCATTCACCGGGGTAAACCCCAACGTACAGGAGCCAAGATGGGGGGCAACAAGGACGCCCACTCCTGCCCAGCGCCTCACCGTGGGCAACTCCACTCTGGAGCAATGTGGTGCAATGTGTTACAGCTGCCGCCCATAACACATTGCACCCGACCCCTTTGGACCCTCCGACAGGTGGTGAGCAAATTGGAAGGGGGACCTACGTCTCCTCTTCGGGCTGAGCCCGGCCGGGCTCCGTGGGAAAAAGCCCGGCCACCAGGCACTCGCCATCGTGCCCCACCTCCAGGCCTGGCTCCAGAGTGGGGCCCTGGTGACCCGCGTCTGGGTGAGGGAACGGCAGATCCAAATTTTGTCTCCATCTTAAGGGGTCTTCAGGTTGCGCTTTGTCTGGTTCCTCACCTAGGACCTGTCTGCCTTGGGTGACCCTACCAGGGGCATAAAGTCCCAGACAGCAGAGCTCCTAGGATCATTGGGACACACAAACCCCTTCACCACGATAAGGTGGGAGCCCAAGGAGAGGCTCCACGAGAGGCTGCCACCGGAGAAAAAGTCTGACTGAGACAAACAGACCACATGCTGGGATCGCCAAAGGAATCTATAATGGGGTGAATATTTATACCATCACTTGTTTTGCATGAAATATTATTTCACTGTCATTTTTTAGAAATCAGCTTTCACTTTGACATAATTAATTTTTTTTTTGTTATTGTCGTTGATCGATTCGTAAAAGCAATAAAAAAGGATAACACATCCAAGGGGCTCAATACTTTTATAGACCCTGTAGGTGGTCTAGGGTTAGTAGACTGAAACCATTTGGTCACACTTAATATTATTTGAGGGTGTCAGTGTAAAGGAGGTTTCACAATTACTTAACCTTTACAGATTTGACCATTTTCCCTTCACTTCACAACTGAGTCATTACTTTATGTTTGTCCATCACATAAAATCCCAAGAAAATCAGTTTCCCATTACAACCACATTTTGGTTGTAATATGATAAAATCTGAAAGGGAAAGAATGTGGGGAATAGGTGTGGCTGGTAAAACAAAGGATAATAACTGCATGGAAACAGAGTAAATTGAGTTTCATAAGTTAAAAAAACAGATCTTTCCCAACAATTTAATTAGAAAACCTGTTCACTGTGTGCCTTCGCTTGCCAGTAAAGCTGCTATTGCATAACGTCGATTTGAAACTTCTTCCAGGAAAGTGTTTCAAGGGGATTTTTTTTCCCACATGCGTGCATGCTCAGGGTACAGGACAGGAGGTGTTCTTCAGAAGAATGCAGGTAGAAGGCTAATCCTCTGGCAGAAAGCCATCTGCGCTTGGCTGCAAGCGTGAAAACACCCGATCGTTCCTGAAGCAGGGTCCAACAAACTCAAATGAAGACTTGTTTTTGTTGCAGAGCAAATTAGAAGCAGGCTCAAGGCTTTCCTCATCAACATGAAGCAAGGCCTGCGAGCCGCAAGCTAAGAGGAACCAGAGAATTCACGGACTGAACCCCACAGCTGACAGCCTGAGTTATGGCGCTACCTAATGAGGAGCGTAATGATGCCAAGATCCGCGGCATTCTGTGACCAAACAATGAGAGGATGAGGGGAGGAGAGCACACTGTGTTTAAAAACATCATCAATGCATTAAATGTTTTGAAAAATTCAGAGTTTTGCTCAATTTTGCAAGGGGAAAAAAAAGGCCAGCAGACAGAAAGGCAGGCTGACCTGGAAGCTGAGGCAGTGATAGAACTCCTCAGAGACGGTCGCCTCCAGGATGACGCTGCTGGAGGAATCCACAGTCAGGGAGACGGCGAGAGAGAGGCGTTCAGCGACGTTCTGGATATGAGCACACAGGGTCGCCTGTTTCCCTCCAGTCACACGGGAGCTAACAGTCACTGCATAGATACTGGAGTGGTAAAAAAAAAGGATACTTAGAGTAACTGATTTAAAATGTCTCCCAAACTTTTCTAATTTTAACAGATGTCAGCCAAGATAAAATGGCACTCAGATATTTCTTTAATGCTGTGAAAGTTAGACCCTGAAAGAGGAAACATTTGAGATTACACAGAGATTAGACAGTGTCTGTGTCACCAATGACCATAAAGTTGCTTAAATTAGAATGACGAACATAAATTTGCTTAATGCAAACAGAATTTTCAGAAGAAAAGCAACAAAAGGTTTTTGCTTTAGGACGATGTGCTGATTTAGACAAAAAGACTTTTGAATGCATAAAATCTGCTTCAGAACAAACTTGCTGAAGGAGTTGTTCTCACTGTTTTCTTTGACAGACATTTTAAAAGATGTTGCAGAAATGCATAGCAGAATATTTAAAAAGCAGTAGCTATATCTATTAAAAGTGTTCAAGGTCAAATCTCTGTTAAGCAGTCAAGTTTTTCTATTCCCAAATCTTTATTTAAAAAGCTGCTTGTTCTTGAGTTAATGAAGGTCTTATAAATTTTAGATGTCTGTAGCTATGGACTCTGCAGAAAGTTGATGACAGTTGGTTTTCCATTGCCTTCCACTTTGTGGCTGGATTTCTGCGTTTCCAAGTGCTTTAACTTTGTTATAACAGCACCAACTGCTGACTGTGGAATACTTAGCAGTGATGGGTGCCTTGAAAGTGACATGATCCTCCACAAAAGTTTCCACTAGCTTGTAACTTTATAAACCTGTGTATATGAAAGTGAAAATAATGCATGTATATCCACTTTTATCATAAAAAATTCGGAATGTCAGATAACCTTAATTCCTTCATATTTAAATTCAGGTTAACCAAATCGTCTTACCCCAAATCTTTTTAAAGTGGTCTTAATCCATAGATCTGTAGGATTACTGAAGATCGTTTCCTTCTTGAGACTTTATTTAAAACACACTACAACGTTTATTTTAACTGCTCTGCCAAATACCTCTTAACTCTCACCACTGCTACGTTACTCTGAGCAGTGTCACGGCAACAGAGAAAGCCCTTTGTAACACGCCTCTACAAGTGTTTGGTTAAGACTGGTTCAAACCAATGTGTTTGGTCCCAGTAATGCAGGAAACTATAGACTCTATAGGGACGAAAGCACAAACAGAGGTTGACTTTAAGCTTCAGCTAAGAAGGCAAGAAAGAACAAAGTCTTAGTCAATGAGGCATTTTATCCTTAAAAGAAGTGACCTATAGTCTTTTCAATCTTTTTTCCTAAAACACTTTTTGATCCAAAGAGATGACACATGGTTAGTAATCAATAAAGCCATTTTACATCACCCCAAACATGGAAAAAATTAATCAAATGTGCTGCCACTTTATATATATCATCTTTATTTGAACAAAGAGTACCTCATCCAATCATCTTGGCTGGAAGTTCAATGCAACTCAGCTTTGAATGCCCTCCAGTGTCAACTAGGTATTAGCTAAATCTCTTGAAATACCAAACGCCCAACAAATCAGGAACAGAGCACTCACCAATCACACAATGAAGAAAACACCAACTTCATCAGTGCACTGCATAATGAGGCAGTAAATAATGTAGCAAAGCTTATTGTTATTATATTTGCATAGTATCTACATATATTTCATAGAAGTGGGAATTGTGTGTTACATGTTACATTTTTGAGTTGGAACCTTATTGCATCCAAATTTTGTTTTTTCTTAAAAGATTTTTGGAAGATTTGTTATCTCTCTAAGAACCTTTATAATCTGATACACGGAACGCAAACCGCTGTTATAGCTGAAAGGGAAACAAACAAATTGACACAATTCAACGTTTTCATGTTGCTACTGAAAATGCTAACGCTATCCAAGCAGCTAGAACTTATTGGATCAGTCCACATAAACACAAACATTTTAACCACAATGATAATGTGAAAGATGAAATCAGATGAAACTGGCACGTGTTCTATGAAATTATGTAATTTCTACGAAATTACATTTTGTGAAAAAAGCACAAACATTATGATTAAACATCTACTCTTCTCTGGTTACAGTCTACTTTAAAGAACTTTTTTGTGTGTCATCATTTGGTCATGCCTGGACTCTGAATGCTAGAGCAGGTTAAAAAAAGATGGGATTTCTTGTTTCATTACTGGGGAACTACTGTACTAGATAATAGGCCAGCTGTCTCATTGCAGCTCATTTTAACTGTGCATAGTGAAACTCTTGACTCAACAACACACTTGTTTTCTGTGCAACATGTAGTTTTAGCGATGGCTGTGCAGAGACTGAATATCCCAAGCGTAAACAACACACAGTGCAAACTAAGCTCTGAGGAGAACATGGCTTTCTGTATTTCTGTTGACCTAATGGGGTATCTATAGAAAGGCACTTTGACATGGTGAATCTTGCAAAAGTATGAATTTAATAAATGTCTGTGGATTCATAACACATAAGACGCACAAAATGTTAGTTGTTGCACCAATTAGTTAGCGATTGGTGATTGAAATTAAGACATTTCTCCTAATCAGCCGGTGAACTACTCAAGTCACATTTACGTCCCTTCTGTTCAATAAAGGCAACAGTGAAAAATCCCATGGTCAATGAACACATTGACAATCAGATTGTACTTTGATGAACTATAAGAACCTAATTTTCAATACATTATTAACCGATAGTTTGAAAGGTAAATGTTAGAGACTTTTGTTCTTATTCATAAAAAACAAACATTTAAGTTTTTTTGATTTAATGGATGTAAACCAACTTTAGAAACTGATTATTCTTGTTTCTTTTATAGTTAATGATTAATGCATTTAACTGTTAAATGAGACTGTGACACATTTGTGTAATGATACAGTATTTAGAACTTCAGAAAAATGGTATTAGGATTATTTATGCTTGCACAAGATACAATAAATTTACAAGCTGCCTGAACTTATGTCAGCAAGATTTAGCTCAATTGTGGTTATAAATGATGGGTAAAAGTCTGTCTAAGTGGCTAAATATATTTTTGTTGCAAAGACCTTTAAAATGGTGTTTCAAACTTATTAGATAAACAAATATTTCACTCAAGGAAGTCTTTTGATGGCATAATATTGCATTGAAGGTTACAACTCTACTGTTAAACATAAGTCCAAATTCGGAGGACTAAGAAGTTAAGACACATTGGTTTCAGAATAATAGTTATGATTTATTTTGGGTTGCATTTGCGTACCTTCAAAAAATGTACTAGGTCCACACTGACCCACTGTTTGTTGCGTGTTTAACTACAACAGTGTTCCATTTAAACCAGAATAGACTAATGAGATACTTACATTTACCCTGATCTTTCAACTTACAAAATGTTGCAATATTTAGCAATTCCCTTTAAAAAAAATTGGACTGAGTAAATTTTGGAGTACAACTTGTTAAAGTCGTTGAAAAAAAGCGTCAAGGCCTCGGGACTCTACAGGGTCTACAGACTCTACAGGGTCTACAGACTCTACAGGGTCTACAGACTCTACAGGGTCTACAGACTCTACAAGGTATACAGACTACAGGGTCTACAGACTCTACAGGGTCTACAGACTCTACAGACTCTACAGGGTCTACAGACTCTACAGGGTCTACAGACTCTACAGACTCTACAGGGTCTACAGGGTCTACAGACTCTACAGGGTCTACAGACTCTACAGGGTCTACAGACTCTACAGGGTCTACAGGGTCTACAGACTCTACAGACTCTACAGGGTCTACAGGGTCTACAGACTCTACAGGGTCGCTATCAGAAGAAGCAAAATACAAACAGTCTGCCGCGAGCTAAAACTCCCGTTTTCCTCTTGTTTGGTCACGTGCACCTAGTTATCCTGCAAACTCCAGCGCGTGAGTTCGTCTCTCCTCTGCAGTGCCAACTTCTGTTGCCATAACAACCTGCGGCAGTTGGTTTCCAAGTTTTTTTACTCACGTTTCGTTCAGGTTGGCCGACGTCGCGGTCAGCAGCAGAGCTGAGGCGAACATGGCAGCGGCCAGGACTCGGAGGACAGGTGCCATGTCTGCGGCGCGAGACGACCCGACCGGACCGGACCGGAACCTCGAGGAGCAACGGGGAAGTTGAAGAGGACGGAGGAGGATCTTCCAGCCTTCGGTCAGTCGGGGATGTTGGCTGCTCTGAGCTGTCCTCACTGTGGCGGCGGTGCTGTTTTATAACACCGAACCTCCCTCCAGCTATTACCCCCCTTCTTCTGGGTCACTCCCCCAAAGTTCGTTGGACATTTGCAGCCTCCTCCCCTTCCCAAAAGGAGAGTAAGGAGGCCACCTTTCCAATTTCTTAAGAATTCCTGTAAAAGCCAACATCTTTCCCTAAGCAAGAAAGAAATAAAAAAGTGGGTGGAAAGATGAAAACACAATAAGAACCATGATGACCATGCCAAGTTTTTGCTAGGCTGGTTTGTCAACATCTGAATCTGGCCCCTTGGAGCCTGGACTGAGGGATCCATGTAATGACACTTAGTAACTTGCCTGTCAGTGGAGAATCTCTGGCTCTTGTACATGGAGATGTTTGGGCTTGATGAGCCTTTGTAGAGGTTTCATCACCTGCTCAAAGTAAACATTACTCAGACTTGACCTAAGCCCCTTTTCTGCTCATGGGGTCTTAAACAGAAAATAATTTAGAGGCAACTCTTTCTGTTAAGAACATGACCACAGACTGGGTGGAATCTGGGTGAGAGAGGAAAGTTTATCTGGCTGATTGCTGATAACTGATTATTATTTGCTGAGATGTGTGAACAAACTGAGCTCAAACACAGAGATTAGACTCATTGCATCAGATTGTAGCCATGGTAACACATAATCAAACTACAAAGATTATTCCTTGAACGTTTAGAAAATAAACTTGCCAAATAAATATTCAAATGTTACACAATTACATTTAATTTAATTTGTCTCTGCGGAAAAAGCTTAATTGCATTCTCAATTGCATTCAAAAAAATGTTAAAACCGCTGTGTAAAAGCTGTCTGTGTCCAGTGTATTTAGGGGGTCCGTGACAGTCTGGGAGCTCTAAGAAACTGCTTTGTTTGATTCTGCCTTGGGCCGACTCTGTTCAGGCTCCTCCAGATGCCGGAGAACCTGATTTGGTGTTTTGGGAATACAAATTCCCTTTAACTTTTATTTGAACTCTTGTGCTCAGTGGACACAGACAGAAAGCATCTATTGGAAGTTTGATTCCTGTATGATTGGCACCAATCATCCAGATTGTGTTTATTATGAAAGCAATTACTTTCTGTGGTAGGTTTCAGTGTAATAAATTTGAAAGGCTCTGGGATAAATGGAAAAGATTCACTCTGCTAAATATCCAGAATTTGTCTGATCCTCTGTGCCATTTGAATTTCAACTTGCAATCTTTGCCTGTAATATCAAGAGTCATCCCTCCTCCTTTTTCTTGATGTAATTATATGTTTTATTTTGTTTTCTTTCCTTGAATGAAAGTTCTGAAGACCTTGAATTTAATATATATGTATAATGGAAACCAGCAGTTATCATTAGTAGAGAAATATATATATATATATTTAAATAAAACATCAATCTAGCTGCTAAAAAAATTGAATAATAAATTATGATTATGCATCTTTCATTATTTCCTGAAGCTTCATTCTTTGTCTTTTGGAAAAGTTTATTCAAAAGATATTTATAAAACTCCAGTGAAGTCTTTATTTGAAAGCCAACGTTTTGCAGGTAGACAAACCGAAGTCGGCCTATATGTATGCTTCTCTGCATCCAACCTGATCCAGCCAATGACAAGCAGTCAGTGAAAAGCTTTGGCGCACAAATGAAGGACTCTGGCACAAAACAAGGTACAGCAAGGACAACTACAAACGAGGTTTGCAGTCCAGTGGGAGGCAGGAAGGTTAAACATGACAAGAATTCCTCTCAGGATATTAAATCTCTTCTGTCTCTGACATGACACACATCTTCCCTTCATTCCTGAGAGGAGAGGAGGCAGAATGCAGATAAGCAGAGAGCAATTTGCACAACACAGATATTATTTGGTCTGACTGCTGGATAAAAGCACCTAAAATCAGGTTGTGTTCGGTTGTTTTTTTGTCTTTAATTCAATTCAGGTTAGTGACGTTGAGAGCCTGTTTGACTGAAGGCACTGCGGTGACAGTCTTTTATCTGCTTTTATCTTTTGTCTCCTCCTCTCTTTGATCTCTGCTGCTACAAGTCATTTGAATTCAATACCGAATGGAAAAGAAATTATTACATATTTTCCTTTTTGGCAATCGGCTTTTGCTTTATTCTTCATTCTTCTGCTGGTATGGCTAATGAAGAGTTTCTCACTTCTACCATTGATGTTGTCTTACTTCATTCTAAAGAGGCTCATGGTACAACCTGATTTAAAGCTTAAACTATGCTGCATTAATGAACAGAAATAAGCGCATACAATACGAGTAAGATGAGTATGGAACTCTGATTTGATGGGTATGAACTTACAGTGGGTTTCTTGTAAACTAGAGTTTCATTCATCTGCCACACACTACTATAGATCAAAAGGAAACTAGGGGTGAACTGCTTTGCTCAGAGTCACACTGACATGTGGCTGGACAAATCTGGAATCAACTTTTCACTTGCATGGCAGCTGCTCCTCCAGTATGCCACAGCCACACCTTAGAGGAGAGAATGAGTAACATGTAATGGTTGCTGGCTTGACATTTGCCTCCTCAATTCTGCTCAGTTCTTATCTCCCTTCAGTGCTCCATCTGGGATTTCTCCCACTGATCTCAATTCCTCTGGTTCAGTTTCAATCGGGCCATTCAGCAAACAAGAGGAGGAGTTGAATTGTAGTTTATGGTTGTAGTTTGGCAATGGGACAAAATGAAAGACGTCGTTCAGCCGGTGTTGGTGACACTTTCAAATATTGAGCAATTAAAGTCTGAGCAAAAGGAATGTTTAAGATATTTTATTACCGGCAGAGCTGTGGCCCCACTCCCCACTGAGCAGGGCCACTTTTACAGCACACGCAATTTCTGGAAAGCTTCATAGAGACTGATGCATCACATACATGATGACTGGGTAAAATCAGGTCCAGCTGTTTAAACTTCAACAAAGTCAACTCCTTAAACAAGCAATCACTTCTCAATAGCCAGTGGTCCAGATCCTCTGGACAAAGTAAACCGAAGAGCAAGGAGCTGATTACCACTAGTCTAGCTTAGCATTATCTCATCCTTCTTTTTTCTGTTTATTTGAGCTTCTAATAGTGTCTCAGATAAATGCCTTCAGCAAAAACATGACTAATACAAATCTTTCCCGTTTTTGCTCCATGCATTTTAAAATGCAGTTATTCAAAAATGCAGAAAAGCGTGGGTGAGTGTGCCAGCTCAGAGTAGAAGAAATCCAGACTCCTTCCTTCCTTTAAACTCTGGCGCAGAGCAGAAACTCATAGTTTGGAAGTCAAAAGTTCAGACATTTATTTTTTTTTCTCTTGACTCTCACAGTTTTTTTTTTGTTTTTTTTATTGATTGATGAACAAGCCAGCATTTACACTGTAATCTCAACTCGGCAGTCATTTTTATGCTGACTGGAAAATTGAATGCTTGATTTCTTTAATTTAGGGTGCACAGGTCATATTCACACATGCCTTGTATCTTAAACGTAAATATTAAATGTGTTTAGGAGAATCACAAAACAACACAGATGAATGGATGTACAGTCAGGTGGAATGTTTGCTCACTGGAGAAATACTAATTGGAGTCCAATTTGTGCATTACTGTATGTTTCCTAAGCTGGGTTTATGTAATGCTGGGCAGTAAACTGTCAGATCGGATTCTACAGAACCTTCAGTAAGATGTATAGTAATGTGTAAACAAACCACTCTCCACACAGACCCTTAGTAAACTGGGCTTCAGACTGTCCCTACTGTTACTATGCAAGAGGTGAAGCACACCATCCTCAAACAAGATAAATATTCTAGTTTGAGAATACTCAAACATTCCCTTTAAGATACTTAAAATATGTTTTTTGGACTTTTTGGACCCAGAAGCAGAGGAGTAGAGCAGAGAGCTACCGTCACTATCGCTGTTCTGGAGGAGTCAACTATTCATTTATATTTGCAACTGAAAGATTCTTTTATGTCCAAAATCTAAGGAGAGCATTGAAGTTTAATCACATGATCAGTGTTACTGTTTTAAAGTTTCAACAAAAATGTGGCTGCATCCTGCCTGGTCAGATCTTTCCAGAATGTTTAAGATATATTTATTCTAAAACTAGTTTGACTGTAGTTTACATTTCTTTAAAAATCTTACAAACAAACCCCCCCAAAAAATCAATGACAAAACGAAAACATAGTTCTAGACATTTTTCCAAATGTCTAAAAATCAAACATTTTCAAAATGTGTTTGTCCATAAGAATCTGTACCATTTACTATGACACCTAATTACATATTTTTGGCAGCTTACATTGTTGATCCTTTGATTTGATTAACAATATAAGCAATTTGCCATATAAATGTTTTTTATAATTATTGAGAAAGGAGAAGGTTTATAAGATTTGCTCTTCCTCCTGCTCACTTTTCACTTTTAGTAAAGGTGGTAGGAGAATGGGCTTGTGAATGAATGATTAGAATTGTGGGCTGAAGTGGCTCAGTTGGTAGAGCTGTTGCCTTGCAGCAAGAAGGTTCTGGGCTCAATTCCCTCCACATGGAGCCTGCATGTTCTCCCTGTGCATGCGTGGGTTTTCTCCAGGTACGCTGGTTTCCTCCCACAGTCCAAAAACATGACTGTCAGGTTAATTAGTCTGTCTAAATTCTCCCTAGGTGTGAGTGTGTGTCTCTGTGTTGCCCTGCAACAGATTGGCGACCTGTCAACGTTCCCCACCTCTCGCCTGGAACATTAGCTGGAGATAGGCACCAGCAACCCCCTGACTCCACCAAGGGACAAGGGTGCAAAGGAAATGGATGGATGATTAGAATTGCTAAATCAAGTGAATAAACTGATTGATTGACTTCTGCAACGTGATTGGAGTCCACCTGTGATCAAGTCAGTGGACAGAGCATTAATTGGAATAGAACATATGAATAAGCTCTTACAGTGGACAGAACAGAAACCAAACAAGGAAGTCAAAGGACTTATCTTTTGTAGTCCAGGATTTAACTGTGCCAGAGCACAAATCTCAGGAGAGATTGAATGTCATGAATAGAACGGTTGTCTCCATTACTTGGAAATGGATGAAGGTTGAAACCACCCGGATCCTCCATAGACCTGACTAAAACAAGTAACCGGGGAAGAATGGCCTTAGCCAGAAACCTGATCAAATACATGATGGTCGCCAAGGCAGCGTTCCAGTTTCCTCTTGGAGAGTAAACTACAGCCAATGCACAAATCAGGACTTTCTGGCAGAGTGAGCAGATTTTTGTTTATAGGATATTAGATTTTTCTCATATCTGGAGAAAAACTGTTATCATTTAAAAGGGCAGTAGTGTATTGTCCAGGCAGATGGTGCCTTTTTATAGCACAATTAAGTAACTATGTTACCTTCAGTTTTTACTGTAGTGGGAAAATGTTAAGGTTATTATGACTATTAGCTGAATTATTGCATAGATTCTTGTGTGATGCATGAGCTCATGAAAAGACTTCTGAAGGAGTTTAGTTTCTCTGGCCTTAACATTACAATGAAGTCACTGAATTGTTTCTTTATCTCTTATGGCTCCTAGTGCTTGCTGTCTGCTATCTGTTCTGTAACCAAGTAGTTTATCAAACAATGCAATTGGAATTAACCTCTCCCTATAAAAGTGTAAACTGTGTTTTGCTCCAGGCTCTTTCTCCTGACTGCGATCAGTGAGCAGAGACTTCGAATGCTGTAGAGCCTTCGAATAAGTACTGATTAAGTCTTTTTCTGGTTCTTGAAACAGTTTTTTCTCACTCTTTGTTAAAGGAAAATTTCTACACTACATACATCAAACAAGACTTAAAAGAAATTGACTTTGTAATTTCACACTTTTAAATTGGGCCTCTGTCTCTTTAAAAACACCTACTCTTTCTGAAATTCCATCAAATCACAACTCTGTTAATCTATTAACAACTTTTTTTACCAGAATACAGATAAAAACGTTTACCAGTATTACACTGAGGAGTAGCTTGTATAATGAGTTCAGCATATGCTCAGTTCCACCTGATGTTTGCTAATTGCAGCTGACTAGTCTGAAGGAGCTGAGCAAAGGAGGGCTTCCCTGTGAGGCACAAGCTCGGAAGCTTGAAAACTGCAGCTCTGAGGAGGAGCGTTCAGCCAGCCCAGGTATTTTGCACAGCTGACATGGTTACCATGGAGATGAAAGGATTTCTCAACATGCATGGTAAAATCAAAGCAACACTCCAGGTATGTTTTTGATAAATAAATAACATTGCAACATGACGTAAAGTGAAATAAAATGGATTTTACAAAATGCTGCCCCTTTAAGATCCAGGTAACACCATCCCTATTTTGAAGCATGATGACATCATTATGTGTGTTGCAATTTATTCTACACAGGGAGCGAGGCATCAAATTTGCATAGAGCATGTGATGATTCTAACTAGAAATAGAAGATTTTGCCTAAAATCTGCTTTTCATTGGTGACATTATTATCAATGAACCAAAAACTATCTTTATTTTCATGTATTTGGGATTATAGTGGTAAACATGGGGAGATATTAGTACTGCAACAGTTTACTAAAACTCCCACCTGCAACCATAGCTTTAACAGTGGTTATGAAGCTGAGGATGATCAGCCTATATTTGACCAGCAGGACCAACAGTCACTCCCTCTCTGTTTCTCTCTCTAAGGTTCAGCAGCCCAGGCTCTGTCTCCAAACACAAACATTCTGTAAGATCTCACTTGGTTAGTTTGGGTACTGAGGTCTCCTTCTGAGCAGAAACAACCCAGATAGCACACAACGTTAAATCAATGTTGAATTATAGTTAGGATCGTTGATTTTTGGTTGAAGTCAACAATTGACGGTGGATCAACCATCAAACAACCATCCACCTCTAGCCAATCAACTAACGTTGGAACTGTGTCAAGGAATCAAACTCAGAGCCCCGTTAGTCATTATCGTGAGTTAAAGTTTTCACAAAAGTAAAATGTTCATTTTTGTGGCGCATCTGTATCTTATTTTAAAGGGATATGTAAACGTTACCATAGTGACCAGAGTCAGAGCGTTTGGGCAGTGGTCAAGAGGAGATGCGCTTGTGAGTCTTAAGTCTGGTTTAGACTGAAAGATTTAAGAATGTCGGCCGATTCTCCAAACCTCTGTGACCACAGAGCTGATAAAAGTCCAACAGGTTCGATCGGTTCGTGTTCATCCACAAGGCAGGAACTGATTCCAGTCACGAACATCCTAATTCCAGAGGATAATCCAGTAAAACCCCCAACATGGCGGGAATTTAGAATAACCAAACACGGATGACAATGTAGAAGCAATAGTGATAGTTTGTGGAGTCATTTTAAGAGATAAAAAATGTAACAAAAATAAAAGGCGTTGGATAAAAGACAACGAGAGCAGCCGCTTTATTTGCTGCACTATGATTTGGAGGTGAATATGTTTTTTCATAGTAAACATTTTTAATTGAATAAACATAATAATGACCTTTAGATTTGATAATAAAGTTTCCACATATCATCTCAGATGTCCACCGGACTTTCAGTTGCACGATATGTCAGCTGTTTGGGATTCCCCTCTGTTCTGATGTCACCTGCTTTCTGATTGGCTACCTGTCACATTCAACAGGTTGTATTCTCGGGAACAGCACGGATCACGGATCATGTTTCAAATTAAGCACTACATGTTGAGAACAGCGGGTTGTGATTCCTTTCTGTATATTTTCTTATTTGTCTG
>CAEGAF010144174.1:0-33945 GCA_903067075.1 Micropoecilia bifurca | reverse complement strand
TAAGCATAATTTACATGATGATTATTGTTAATTCAATTTAACATGACAGTATATAATTACAAAGGTGAACTGAAATATATTTAAGTGCGAGACATGATTTATTTGAATGCAGGAAGTCTTTTATTTTGAAGAATGCTTAACAGGATCTGGTTCTGTTTTGTCACTATCTTGCTTTGTTGATTGTGGTTGTTATTGGTTACGAACAGCTGTTGCCGTTATCAGCTGCTGTTTTTCTCTTCAATAAATACTGAACGGAAAGGTTCAGTCTTGTTTGAAGAAGCTTCACTCCGTAACAATGCACGCATAACAAAGACTCCACATAAATGAACGACAACAACTCACTCAGAATCAGACACACGTTAAGATTTGGACTGAAGCTGAGGAATACATGCGGCCCTTTTAAATAGTTTCTTTTTACTGAATGACTAACCAGGTTCCTTATTTGGTGTGACATAATTAATTACAGCCAATTAGGTAAACAGATGGGACACAGAGTGAGAGGAAAGGAAATGATGGTGAGGATCATTAAGTTGTGTGGGTGGGTGGCTGGCTCAGTCTTCACCATGGGCCCACCGAAGAGGCAGAAAGAGCTACAGCTTAATGTGAGGTGGAAGAAAACCGAGGCGTAAACAGATGAAGGCGGGGGCAAAGATTAGGTTATCTTGACACTAAGCAGCAAATATTGGTGTGAAAGAAAACATCTGCCATATTGAATAGACGTTAATGTCAGTTCCACTGCGGAACAATGGAGTGCGCCAAACTCCAACCCCTCCCTAAGAGTTAATGTGTTACCCTCTGATTACGTTTCATGGAAAAACATGAAACGTATTCAGAGGGTAACACATTAACTAACTGACTGATTAGTAAGTGCTTTGTGACAGATATTAGAGGATGCTTTAGCATTCTGTCTTTTTCCAGCTATAAATCTCAATGGGTCTTATTTACTTACAGACAGACCAACATGAAGGGTAACATGATGGTGAGCTGGAAATAATGTGAAAAGTTTTGCATTTGTAAGCCTGTGTACAGTCTAAAACTTCTATATCTAATTAGTTGACAATAAATGGGGTGTTGTTTGTAAAGTTACACAGTATGAAAAAAATAACTGCAACAATTTAAGCTCTTCTATGTAAGAGTGACATTAATGAAAAAATCAGGAGCTGCAAATAACTGCAACAATTTGATGATGATGATTAATCCAGGCAAACCAATGATTAAATCATTATGTGTCCCTGATCCTGCAAAATCTGCCTTCACTGTCTCACATGCTGAATGGAGCTGTGCACGACTGCAGCTGTAGCACTGCAGTCCCATGTTACCAGACTGATGCATAATCAATAGGACAATTTAAAACAATTCATGTTTTAAAGTTGTATATATTCATTTGTAAATGCCACAGTTTTAAGTATTCAGGAACCTAAATTTTCAGGATCAGGCTACATATTTAGTTTTCAAAGTAAATATTTTGCTCCAAATTAAATATTTAGTTAGGAAGCTTTATATTTATCTCCAAGCTAAACTAACTTAAAACCAAGAACCTCAGTTAATTTGGTGTTCTTACAGCATAAGCAGATGTTAATTTAAAAATCATGTTTGTTATGAGGAAGAGGACAATTAAAGTGTTTCTCTCTGTTTTCAGTTTTTTAAAAACAGGTTTTTGGTGACAGCTTTAGTGCAAACATGTTTTATATGATGCATGACATTGAAAACAATGGTTGGAAAAACATGGTGATGGAACCTCCTGCATTACTGGGAGATGAGTAGGTTTGAGGACGATTCTCCTGTTTTCTCCCTGATTCTGTTCTCAGAGTGCCAACAATGACCAAATTGTCTTCTTTTTTTAATTAATAATTTGTTTGTGCTTGACATCATTAGAAAAATTAGAATCCACATTTTCAAAAAATATAAATACCTTGGTGTGACTTGTCTCTGGTTTTGTTATAACCAGTCACATTATCTGTGGGGAATCAAGGCTCAGTATTAGAAATAAATATGTGATAAAGTGGACAGTTTCTGTAAATGTGTCACTTCCTTTTTTTAAATAATTGGCACAAACTACACATATTTTTGAACTATACATCTTTATATTTGAAATTATTTTTCTTTGCAGTGTCTGTTCTGTGTGAGAACTGAAACCATTTTGAAAGATGTTGTTCACAAGCACAACATCAGATCAGTGTGGATGATGAGCAAGTAAAGATTTTTTGTTCTCTTTTTTTAACAAAACTTTGAATAAACTCTGCGCTGGAAAAATATTAAACTAATTAGTTCCTGAATTCTGCCATAAAATAATTGTGACAAATTGAAATAATTGCTTATTTCCATCTCTGCCTCCTGCAGCCTTGTGGATTAGCGTGAGTTTTACATAATTGCTAATATATCTGCACTCTGTGCACCATCCAAAGAAAAGGTCTCAAACCTGACTCTGCTCTTCTACGTAACGGTGACATTAATGAAAAAATCAGGAGCTGCAAATACATGTTGATGATGATGATGATTAATCCAGGCAAACCAATGATTAAATCATTGTGTTCCTGATCCTGCAAAATCTGCCTTCACTGTCTCACATGCTGAATGGAGCTGTGCACGACTGCAGTGCTACAGAGTCCATGTTACCAGGCTGATGCATAATCAATAGGACAAGCACTCTCCAAATAGGGTTTTAACTTTTATTGAGCACGCACAAGAATGAGTGGCCCACTCTGTGTCCACCGCCTGGATCTCCGACCTAACTGCATTCCGTCTGGGATTCAGGCCTTTTTAGTGCTGATTTCTGCCCACTATGGTAAAATATTGTCGACAGGAGAGTGTAGCGGTCTCCGATCGATCCGTGACTGAGGAATCGATCTGCTCTGCCCTTAAAACCGAACAGTTCTCAGGCAGAATTGAAAGATCCTGCATAAGAATATTTCAGAGATTGATGAGCTTCACTCATTATTTGGTTAAAATATAGATTTATTTGTTGTCCATAAAAGTTGGTATATAGCAATAAACCACAATTTGTTTTGAACGCAGCTCTGTATGGGCTTGGCAAAAAAAAAAAAAATCAAAATGACAACCAAAAACAGGCAGAGATATTTTTGTTAGTGTGTCACAGAGGAGAGACTTAATTCATTGTTTGGCAAATCACAAATAATTCTCAATCCTTTCTTTTCAGCACGCAAGTCCTGAGTCAAAGTTTTATACTTTTAGTCTTATTCAAGTTAATTAATGAACTAGTAATGGAACTAGGAATGTTTAGTAATTTACTACGGAATTTTTGTTTATCCATAGTAATAAAAAAAAAATCATGGTTTGGTACCATTTCAGTTTGTTTCAATCAAGAAAATAAATTACCATTCTTATTTTATGAAGTTTTACATAGGTCAGTAGTAAACTGGGACTCTTTTAAAGTTTTTAAATTTGTTTTGATGTTATGTTCTAAAAATTTAAAAAGTGGAAGTATACAAATGACTGGAGAAATCGTTGGAATTTTTAGCCTGTCGGGATAAATGATAAATCAATTAATCGCACAATAAATTAAACCTATCGACCACATTTTAATTATTGGCTTTATCGTCTCTTCCAGCCTTTTTTCTTACTGTTGATGACACCGAATGAAAAAAGGCTCAACTCTGGGTCTTTCCACTGACCCTACCTTCCTCATTTCCTTAGTGTAATGTCCAGCACCCACTATTGTCGGCCAATTTTCAAAACCTGAGACCACACATTAGTCGACAGAAATCCTAGGTTCGATCAGGTTCGTCGTGCCGTGGGGTGTCCAGCCATATGGGCACAAAATAATAGCTACAAGTCCAGATAACTAATTTTAATATCAGGCATTAATCAATGGTACGCTTCCACTTTAAGACCAATTTCGGCTACTGCATATAAGCAAGCCTTCACCTGTCATGAGGATGCTAGCGTCGCGACCTCAACTCTATCTGCTTCCTTTGTGTGCACCGTTCTGGGTAAGCATGGCTTTTTTTATCGTTTGTCGGCTCTAATAGTAGTTATTAATGCTATCTGGTCTATCTGCTTAGCCTCCTTTGCTGCACCTCCAATATCTGGGCCAATCTGTCCGTTCATTTGTTTGCTGACAGGAAGGTAAGGGCTAGTGTGGCTAAGTAACATTCACCCCATGTCAACAAAACCTTCGTATAGCATTTTCTTGCAGTTGCACTGCATCTAAGTGGAATTGTTTATTTGGCAGTGCAGTAATTTATCAGGTCACAGCTGCTTGCAAGTTGTATGTTTTTGTTAGCAGTTGTATTAATAATTTGCTCTATTCTTTTCAGCCTTCTGATGACCCTCTAATCAGCATTGCACCTGGAGTGACACTCGCTGCTGTTTTGCCTACATATAAATTGTTTTAAAAGACTAACCTGAACTTTCCCGGCTGCCAGGAGCAGTGATGGCACTACTAAGGGGAGAAAGTGCAACATTGTAGTGTTGTACCACTGTTTTACTCATATTGTTTAGTCTTTTTGTAGGGACTGAGGCTTCTGTGATGGCAGTGGTAACCCTTGGTAGTGGTGTCTTGTCATGTGTGTTTTGTTGGAGGACCTTTTTCTTTCTTTGTTTGCTGTGTACCTTTTTCTGCACTGGATATTGCCCCTTCCCTCACTACTTCCCCCACTACTTCCCCCATCGGTAAGCCTCAGTTTCCTATGAAATTTAGACATTTTGTAATAAATCTTGTCAACTGCATTCACTGTTTTTCCCATTCAATTTCAGATTAATTTAAAAAGATATATTGAAACTTAATGCATTTTTGTAGAACTTCCTGAATATCATCTCATTTTCCAGCAGAATTTACCTGTGTCCTTATTACATTACATTTTCCTGGAGTTATTCCAGGTGACGTTGTTGGTCATTGTAACCTTTGGGTTCATAATTAAAAAGAAAATTCACCCCCAGGTTGCCACAAATGCTCTACCTGTGATGCATGTGGCTAGATTCACCGTAAAGTCCTGACTGAATGAAAATCCTTATAACCTATTTATGTCACGTTATAACAAAGAACAGCTGAAAACCTATGGGTTTATCAACTGCTGTAGTAGTTAGGCTCCAACTCATCTCCTTATCATTTCTATAGTCTTTGCACGAAATGTTGAATAAATATTAAAGTTGTTTCCACATATCTCCAATGTCTGCTGTATTTTGGTTCTCGTTGTGTCAGGTGTTTGGGATTCCCCTCTGTAATTTCCATGATGATCTAAATGATGATGATCTAAATCACACTATAGGATGATCGATTACGAAATCACCATCAGACGATCTTAAATCAGCCAACGATCTAAGATTGTCATAAGGGGAAAATAGGGGCAAAAAATTGTGTAGTGTGAACTACACGATATGCCCATCTTCTCTATTTACATCTAGTGATTTTTGAAGGGTAATATAGTGTACCGACTTCATTATCTGCACTCTTGGTTGAATCCAGAATTTATTTCCATTTTGGCTTAATGGTTAGTTTTTATTCAAGTACGTGTTTTGTTAATGGAGACTGAGAATCCATTTTATTTTTGTTTTTGGTTTTGTTTATCAGTTCCAGTGTTATGTGTTCTTTTGAAAATAAAGTGTGTCTATCTATGGCAGGAAATAGCATGCATTATTAGTCATTTCCATTAAATCAGTGTCAAAAGATCTTGAAACAATATTATCGTTTAATGCAATAATTTTTTTAGACACTTAATTGCTCAGCAAAAATTGCTATTGTGCTATTGCTAATAAAGAGATTATTAAACACATCCTCTAAAATAACAGACAATTTTAATTGCTTAGCAACTTATACATTTTAATATGAGAATAAAAACTATTTAAATCATCTTGGAATTGTTTTGTTGTTTTAGATCTTCCAGTGTCCCAGCTCTACCTGAATGTAGCAGAAGCTGGAAAAACTCTCCTCAATAATGACTTTGTTTGTATTTCGTTTTAGGTAAGGCAAGGGAAGGTAATTGTATTTATGTAGCACATTTTCAGCAACAAGGCAATTCAAAGTGCTTTACATGAATTAAAAGTAAATACAAACAAAATAACAAACCATAGGAAAGACAAAAAGAGGAAAGAGAATACTTTTCTTTTTTAAAGTAATATAAAACTAAGCAGTCACTGTTCAAAGTATTTCTGGATTCTAAGTTCATAGTTATTCTAATTCTGATTCCATTTCTAATATTGATGTAAATTGTGCATACTCCACAATTTCTAATATTACTACTAAACTAAAATAAACCTTTTCTGTGTTAAATAGGGAGTACTCCACAGTTTCTAACAAATAAAAAAGGACACATTAGGGCAAATGGCAACATTCAGACAAAACAAAGGGCAAAACAAAGACATGAGTGAAGGTGGAGACGTCACAGGGCCATGAAACTAGAGGTGTTTATCGAGGAATGTCCTTGGAAGCGTTCAGCTCCACAGCTCTATGGATAATAGGAGGGGGCGACATGGGGAAGATCGTTATGTTTACATATCTTCAAGCAGATTAGAAATATGCAGCCCTTCCCAGGCAACACGGGGAAAGCCAATTCAGAAGCAGAATGTCTTAGATCAGGAAGATTATAAATTTTGATCTTCCCTAAAGTCTCTCCAATACATCTCAGTCCCCAATTATCCAAATTAGTTTGGTCGTTCCACTGAGCCAAAACTAGCAACTTCTCCAAGATCTATTCCCTTCTGTTAGTGAGTTTTAGAGTAGTCAGCTGGACTACAAGTCTCAGCAAGATTCACATCCAACTTGCGTCTCTGTCTACACCAAGAGTCTGAGTGTTCTAGTTCGGCCAAGTCCGTCACAGATTTGTCGATAAGGCAGGAATCCACAAGCTCCAAACAGTAGAAATCCTGTTATCATGAATAAATCCAGGGTGAATCCCTCTGGGTGTGTCCCTTCAGGACAAGAGGTTCTCCTGTACCCCAGTCTTCTCGTCGAAAATTTTATCAATTGCATTGAGAGATCGGTTGACCAGATCCATAATTGACAGATTTGGATGATGTGCAAAGAAAGGCTTTAAAAATATAGAAATAGACGGGACAAAAACAGCGAGCAGGGCAGCCATAGGCAGGAAGGGAGCAGAGGAAAGAAGCGTCTCCCTTCATCAAGAGCAAGAGAGAAAATTTAATTCCTGTAAAGCACTTTGAATTGCCTTGTTGCTGAAAATGTGCCATATAAAATGACCTTCAATCAATATTCTTCTGTCATGTATTTTATGTTTACACATTGAACCCCTGATATTCATACTTATGCCTTCATCAACAATTAAAAAACCAAATATGGTTTAATGTGCAATATTACAGCAAATATGGGTAACACTTTGACAGGTTGCGTGTAACCGGGTGGTTTTACTTGGAAAACATTGTTTACATAAAGTGGCTGTAAATTCCCACCCATTTTGGGGGCTTGAATATATCTAGGTCCCGTTTCCCTACCTTCACTTCTGTTTCACAGCCTGATCAGGTAAGAGTGTATGTCAGGTCCGTTGTGTGTAGTTGGATTTCGGTCAGATGAGCACTGGCTCTGTGCTCATTGGGCTGCTGCAAGAAGATCTGGATTGTGGCTATTTGTGGTGCTGGTAGGATAAATGGATTTTTGATGTCACTCGTGGCTGGTTCTGTGTAACGTCAGGTCGCTTTTTATAGTGTTGCTACTGGTTTGTTTGAGGTGATTTCTAATTGTTTCTTAGGACGTATTTCAGTGGCTTCTCACCGCTAAATAAGCGGTGACTCAGTAAAGGAAAAGCAGCAGCATTAAGTGTGAGGCCAACAGCTGCAATTCCTAAATAATAAAAAAGAACTCTTTAAATCAAAGGGATAAAAAGATTTGTCACCAAGTCCACCTACCGATCAGGCCAAGCTCCCTTCACTTCCACCCAAACGGGAACGTTCACAAACGTTGGCACTTGTCACAAGAACCACTTCACCCACGATGAAACATCTAGGTAAATACAGAAGTACGTTTCTGCTGGTAAAAAGCCCTATAACTACAATGTACAAGCAGTTGTAAATGCGCAGGCAGCCAACCTCACCCTGGCAGCAGGTGCAGCCTCCACCTTTTTCCTGCCACATTCGGGTATTACAGATTGCTGTTGTTTTATTATGCTCTCACCAAAGTGCATCTGTTTTGTAGTTTAGATGCTCTCAGTTAATGGGTCGTCCTCTAGAGCTGGAGTTGTAGCACAAGAACTACAGAACCAGAACAACAGTTAATATTTCTTGATACTTGATATGATTTGAGTGGTCTACCAGTTGGCTTTAGGGCCATGTCCTCAGTCACAATCCAGGTTCTTCCCTCATGTTACATGTGAATAAGAATGTCATGATTTTTAACATATTTTTTAAAACTAACATTTTTTTTAAATTAAAAAGTACATATTGTAGCTTTAAGCTCATTAATTGTAAAACGTATAAGAAAACTGTAGCTATGGCAACACATTAGGAAGCAAAGGATTCAGGGGAAAACTTAAGAGTTTGTTGTGACAAACACCCCAGTCAGCACATTGGGCTCATAGTGACAGTTACTATAGTAACAATAACCTTCTTCATGTTACCATGGTAATAGGCTCAGACTTTTCCCTCTGGAACTTAGAGCTCCTTTCAACTGTCAAGTTTACATCTTAGTTTTCTTCTTAGTCTGAGTTGGAGAACTTGTGAGATTATTTGGCAAACGTGTTGAGTCTGAGACTGATAAAGAACCACTGCTCCTGGGGAACTTTTATGTACACTGGGAGGATAAATAAAAGAACAAACTACATCCACTGAGGTTACAAAAAGTTACAAAAATGTGGATAATTTAGTTTTTGCTATTAAATCCCTCAAAATGTGAAAAAGTTTAAAAATTTTCACTGGTCTTTCAATTCATCTTTCTGTCAGAAAACTCACAATAATGAAAAAAAAAAACTGTTTGGCATCACTTCCTGTATCCTTGGAAACACATCCTTCTTTTGGAATGACTTTGCTAATCCTGATGACATTGACCTCTGTACAGATCCAGAGGCTTCATTAGGCTTTAGTAGCTACTTCAATAGCAGTTGGTTCAAAACTTTATGCCTTAAGACATCAGATTTTTCCTATTGTCTGTTTTACCCTTGTAACCACTACTTAGTTTAATTAGCAATAAACTCAGCAGTAAAAGTTACTTTTGGTCTAGGGTCACACAGGAGGATGATAAGCAAATAAATTCAACAATTCCAGTTTATTTTTCTTTCTCCACAAAAGAATAATAATTCAGTTGACACTAATTACCTCCATGAAGATTAATAAAAACTTAAATTGTCCACCCTTAGGAAAAAAAAATATTCAGAAAAATAAGGGTAGATTTCATAAGCTAAAGCTTAAGGAAGCTCATTTCAACAACTGCTTCTTTTCCAAGAGAAAAATTCCAAAGACATATTCCAGTTAGTCCCTCAATATACAGTTCAGTCAATGTGCACATAGATTGTCAGTTTTTGGGAAAAAAATGTTCATGAACAAATAGTTTGCGGAATAAAACAATAATTTCGAAGTATTGGGGGCCCCCCTCTTTGTTCAATAAGCTTATCTGGTGTCCAAGCAAAATATCCAGCTCCAGCCGCACAGTCCCTCCTCTTTCCAGGCCTCTCCCTGGAATGATTTTAAATTATTTATAATTGTAGTACAACGCTGTCAACCTCCCGTGCTCAAGATCTGGGGTCCATCAACTTTTAGCCATGTCTCTGGTTCAACACACCTGAATCGAATGGCTGAATCACCTCCTCCATATGGAGTCAAATCCTCCAGAGTCCTGCTAATGAACTAATTATTTAATCCAGCTGCGTTGAAGCGGAGACGCGTTTAAAAAATGACAAAACAATGGCCCTCCAGGACTGGAGTTTGACACCTGTATTGTAGTGCATCACCTTACCTTCCCTCGTTTGGTAACAGATCCATCTGTCACTTCATCACTTAAACTAACTCAGGCCTTAAAATATGTACCTCTACCATCCAAACATATCTGTCAGTTTAAAGAAAGTTTTTCTTTAAACTAATTACAGGTATTGACTGCTCATCTGTTATCTATGATGTGTCCGTGCCTCTCATGTGGTTGAGGAAACAAGAACTTTCAACCATTACTCAACACCCTCCAGTGACATCAGATCACCTCAGTATTTGTGTTTTAACTCAGGGCTCCAGAGCCTGCAAGCCTTTTCTGACTTCCTCTGAGTTTTTTCCAGCATCGTCAAAGTTTTATACTTCCGTTTATCCGTGTTTGTATCATTGTCATTAAACACAATGGAATTCTTTCAAAAGACGACAACAGAGTTGAGCTGACTGAGGAATTAATCAGTTTCATAATGAAAAACCCAAACCAAACGAACAGCTGCACAAGGAGATTGTATTAATAGATTTATTTATTTTTTTACCACAAACTAATCCATGCTTTTCCAACCCCACTGTGTGCCTCTGTACCTAAAGCCCAGACAGATCTGCTGGGATCACCTCAGGATTCAGCTCCCTGAGCAGAGCTGCATCCCGGATCTCATCACTTTCTATCAGCGATGTCCATTCAGC
Source organism: Micropoecilia bifurca (assembly GCA_903067075.1). Lineage (NCBI taxonomy): Eukaryota > Metazoa > Chordata > Actinopteri > Cyprinodontiformes > Poeciliidae > Micropoecilia > Micropoecilia bifurca. Next base: position 23,442 of record CAEGAF010144174.1, on the reverse strand, counting down.
AGCTGCAGCTTGCTGAGAAAATGTCACCAGCAGAAACCCCTCAGGGGCTGGCAACATCAGCACACACACACACACACACACACACACACACACACACACACACACACACACACACACACACACACACACACACACCTACGCGCACTCTTACATACCAGAATGCAAGGCAACATCCTCAGCCATGACAGCCAACGTGCATAGCTACATAGGCTGACTGATCTGATTGCTACTGATCAGCAAGACTCTCGCTTATCAAGCGAGAGTCTTGATAAGAATCAGGAAAACAGGAGAAACCTCCAGTTCAAAACAGCTCATTACTTTTAGAAATGGTTTAGTCACAAAACGAGGTGTATTCTGGAAATTCAAGGGCCTGAGATTTTAAAGCACTGTGTGTAAATTACACCCTGAGGGCTTTCTTAGCTCTTGCAGGGTTATTACAGCATGTGAGGATAAAGTTCTGTTAGGATCCATGCTGCCGGATGCTCCCAGCAACAATAGCTGAGAGTCAGAAAAGAAAAACAGTGATTTTGTAAATTGATAAAGTACCAGACAAGAGTAGACATAGAGTTTGCCCTGTGCGATGAAACCCATGGTTACAGGAAATTAAAGCTTCTTTTGATAAACTATTATTCATTATCATATGTGATATGCAACATGCCACAACAAGAAGAGATGTTAGCATTAACTAAAGCCAATAGTCAGGGCTGAGGTGTTGAAGAGAAAACTGGTGGGATCTGAAAAAAATTGGAGTTTCCCTGGATTTCTGCATTTTCTGCTGTGAAGGACAAGAACAATCAAAAGGCTTTCAGTGACAAGTTTGCAAATAGTTTGCACTAAATAGGCGTCTTTGTGTTTTTATCAAGCTATAACAGGATAGAGATTCCAGAGAGGGCTCCGGTCTGCGGGAGCTGCAACAATAACTGTTCTAATGAAACATTTAGCGAAGCAAAAGCAGTTCCTCCTCACAGACAGAAGTTCACAGGTTAGACTGAAGGTAAAGGTCTAAAAAAAGAGCCTCTGATATCATACACACAGAATGTCATACAGTCTCAGATATTAAATGTCAGATGTCAACATGTCCAAGACAAATTCTGAGGCCAAATTTAAACATGTAAAAACAACTTTCATTTGTTCAGTCAGTGTAATTAGGAGTAAAACATCCATTTTTTAACACTCTTACCCCATTAGGATTGGGAGGGGTGCTGGTGTCTATCTTCAGCTGTCAACGAGAGAGGGGCGGGGTACACCATGGACAGGTCACCAGTCTATCGCAGCACAACACATAGACAGGACAAACAACCATGCACACACACGCACACACACACATTCACACCTAAGGAAAATTTATATAGACCAACCTAACAGTCATGATTTTGGACTGCGGGAGGTAGCTGGAGTACCTGGAGAGAACTCACCATGGACAGAACACGCAAACTCCATGCAGAAAGACCCCAGGTCGTTGCAAGACAACAGTGCTACCTACTACACCACTCTGCAGCCCAGAGTAAAACAACCAATCCAAAATAAATGATAAAGAGATTGAAGCTGACAAAAACAATAGATTGACTACCTTTATAAAATAAATAAACATTAAATTTTCTGTGCAATGGTTTAGAAAATGAAGCTACTGAAACATAATGTAAAATAAATAATAAAGCGTGTAGTTGTTCAGAGCACATGCATAAAATTAGACTGAATACATCTGCCCTTATGGATCGGGCATGTTGTCACCATTACCCAATCTATTATAGGATTGTTTTCAATATTGGGAGCAATACAGATGTTAATATTGAACCCCCAACTATTTCCTGATTTTTCAGTGGATCATGACTTCAATTTTTATTGAAGTCATGATCCACTGAATGCTAATTTTTATTTGCCAAAAATTAGCATACTGAGAGATTTTTTTTTCATAGAACATATCTATTCAAAAGAAATTAACCTTCAGAAGCTGAAATACCTGGACTGATGCTTCTTGACACACCATGTTGCTTCCCCCATCAGCATAGATTGTTGGTACAACATGTTGGCCTCAGCTGTAGTGGTAAGATGGTTTCCATTATGTGAAGGTCTATTTAGCGTCATACCTGCTATTATAGGCAGTTAAAAGCTCTGTTTCTTGGGTCCCTGGCTACTGGAGGGCATTTGAGGTCCCCAAACCAGGAAGAAATAGATTGGATTGAATTTCTACCTACAAAGGTAGAAATAAAATTAAAGCTAGGCAGATGCTGATGTGACAGTTTAAAGTGGGACTTTGGAAAACCCCAACCACACATTACAAAGTACACTCCCATCCAAAATATTGCAGTTAAACATTTTATCAAAACACTTTTTTGGAAATTCCAGCCTTTCTCACAACTTTTAAATTACAGTAAAAGATCTTAGCACTGAATAAGACCCACAAAGAAGAAACTGTCTCTGTCTGTTGAACCACATTGAGCTACAGCTTCTGTCATGAATGTTCCTGGAGTATGGCTATGTCGAGGTGTCAGCGAGGATGAAGATTCACGACAGGGTAATCCATTCAGAGAAACCATCCAAATAGACAGAATCAAGGCTTTAAATTCTCTTTAAGTCACAGCAGCAGCAGCCAAGGTGTCTCATTCCAGCCAGCTGGCTGCCAATTCCCACAGTGGTCAGACATGGTGTCTTTAAAAAGCTGCAGGAGGCCGCTCAGCTGAGAAGTATGGGGGGAGGCACAAAGGCAGCAAAACTCATTTGTTTTTTAAATAAGACGTTTGAGGCTGACTTCAAGTGGCTAGATATGAAATGCTGTTCTCTCTCTCGCTGCAGATGTGGCTCCGTATTGCTGGCCTGCTGCCATGCCTGTGAATACTACAGCTCAATGGGGTACCAGTGGAGACAAACAAAGGAAATAGTGCCTCCCACTATACTTGTGTGCATCTGTAGGCATTTTTGTTTTCCTGTCCATATCAGCAAAAACATGTGGAATTTTTCTAATGGAATCAAATGCAGCTCGTTCTCCACAGATAGTGGATCTGTGCAGGACTCCATAGATTCTCTGCTCTCTAAAGGGGCAGACTCATGTGTTTTCAAGGCACATGGTGCAGTTTTACAGCACAGTCAAGTAATTATGTTACATTCAGTTGTTATAAAAATGCCATATGTATCAAATATGACTTACTAGAAATGTGACTTTGATATTTAATGCCACGAAATTGGACCTATGTCTTTTTAAGGAGCTCCTGCTCTTTCTGAATCTCTACCATTAAGAAGTCATTGCAACATGGCTCCTCTATTAACCCTGTAACAACATTTTTACCAGTGTTTCACTGGTTGCCATGGGAGATTAAAGGATTACTCAAACAACTTGATTTGACATAAAAAATAGCCCTTAAAACCTAATAATTTATGAACAACAAACTGTGTCAAAACTAAATATCTTAGGCAGTTCAGTTTGATATTAACCTCTAGAACAAATCCCATTCTCATTTTTCTAGGACTTTGCTGTTTTTTTGCTGCTTTATAACCACTTTTTCTGGATGTTTGGAAAATCCTAAAATAAAATGTACTTCATTATTTACCTGTGCCAAATAAAGTACAAGTTATGTATGGAATACTATTATAGAGACATTAAAAAACTCCCAGAAAAGCCATGACAAATACAGTAAATCATAGTAAAATTATTCCTGGGGGGTTTCTTAGGTGCTGATTTTATTGTTTTACCTGTAATTGTTGAACAAATGTTGTGCAAAATTATAGCTTTGCTTTAGTTGCGTTTTATCTGACTAGCCAGATATAAAGAAAATAATTTGCATTTAATCTGAATAAATCTCACTTCTTTCGTCCAGTTTGGAAGATTGTAAACAACAAGTTCCCACAGATAGATCTCTTATCCGACTCTGGGGAATAAAAGAAATTCCACTGAACAAAGTCACAAACCATCGAAGAACAAACAGGAAATGAGACAAACACACAGAGAAGAACTGGGAGGGTGAGAGAACGAAGAGGATGGTACGGAGATAGTGACAAAGAGAGATGCTCTCCAATAAGATTTTTTTTCCCCAATTTTTTTAGCTGGAAGTGGGTCACAAAGGGATGGAGGTGAAAACTGTGACAACAGCACTCTGCTTGCATCCTTATTTTTAGCAGAGGAAGAAGTTTTGTGAAATTAGTTTCTGGGAAGAGAGCAAAACACAGCCAAGCTAAGTGCAGCGAGAAAGAAAAAAGGAAGAATTAAAGCATAATAGGAGAGAAAGTCACAGTGCAGACATTATGTAAATAAAAGAGTTTGGGTCTGTGAAATGACTTGAATGAATAATAGTTTGCTCAAGCCCAGAGCGCTCCCATGTCTTCCGTCGCTCTTCTCCCTGGAATTATTAAATGTGTTTAGCTTCAGCTTTGTGAAAGTGTGGGCCGAAAAAGCTTTTCACAACCTGGGTGTTTAGTATTTCTGAAACCTTATATTACTGAGGAGGTAATAATAAGCGGACAAGAAAACAGCCCCTGCGGCTGCACATTTTAAATTAGAAGCCAGTTTTCTATAGAATCTTCATTAACTCAGAGACAGTTCGACTCATAGGTTAGTTGGGATCAGATGTGTAGATGTTTAACTACCGGCAGGAAGTTTCTCGGCAAAGGAAAAAGTTTGAATAAAATGAAGAGAAATATGAAATCTTTATGTCCTGTTAATTCGTTTTGAAACTCTGTCATTCCGATTTCATCCGACTGAAGCCAGATTCAAGCAGAGAATCAGAGAATCAGATCTCTTTGGTTAGTCAAAAGAAAGTCCACCCAGTAAAGTGGTTTGTAGAAAAACTTCCTCTTAATAATGAACACAAATTTTACCTCATCTAACAGGTTGACCACGAGATGCTCACAGTTACTGAAAAACATGGAGGGTTAATAATCTGAAATCTAAAAAATTGATCTCTACCAACATGAGGCATTCTGATTGGTGATATTTCGGACAGTTTGTTTCAGAGAGTAAAACAAAAACAAACAAAAACAAACAAAAAAAACGTTGTTTTCTTATGATGAAACATAATGTGTATCATTGCAATCAATGATACACATTAAGGTGTATTTTACCATAATTGTAATCAACTTACTGACCTCAAATGACCAAATTATTCTACGAGGACATCTTAGGAAAAAAATACCTATCGATATCAATTTTGGTAGCTGCAATACTAGCTGTTTGTTGTCTTTGTTGCAGGTATGAAATACATTTTAACTGATTAACCACGGCTGTAGCAACAGGAACCCCAAAAATGTTGGTAGTTTTAAATATCTGTTTGAGTGGCATGACAAAGTGACACCTGCAGGGGGCGAACAGTGTGGGCCATAAAATGGAAAACAAAGAGGCAGCAGCATAACAGTGACATGTAAAAAGGCTGAATCGTGAATGTAAATGATTGTGTTTACCATGCATGAGTCTCCCCTGCTTGTTATCCCCTGACAAATGTTTTGAGTGGTGACCGGATGACATTCACTGCCTCCGGTAATCAATGGCTGGCTCTGGTGTTGCCACTGGAATAGACTATTATAGATCACTTTCATATTCCTGAATATAAACTGGCAAACCTAAAATCTGAGTCCCGTGTGTCCCCACGTCTGCTGTGTAAGCCAGCGTAATTAAACAAAGAGTAATCCTTCATGGTGGCCAAGCCAAAGCTAAACCTTTCTCTGGTTTAATTCAGAACTGTTTTAATTAAAGTGATAAATGCTTAAATTAACTCCTGAATATCTGGGTTTTATTTTATGCTTTAGTCAGTCTGCTGGGTACCGACTCGTTTTATCTCACATTTCCTGTTCAGGCCTGTTTGACTCTGACTGATTCCTTATTTTTGCATCTTTGTCCATCTTCCAGAGGTGAGGCTTAGATCATCCCCAGTCAGCACCGCATTTGTCTCAACAGTAACGACTCATTAAGGTTGCCGATTAGCCTCGTTAATACAAATACCAAACCCTTTCACTATTCTGACTTTTGAACCCCTCTCCAACGCTAACCCTCCACCCCTCCGATGAACACTGGCTGATAGCAGCGCAGCCCTCCTGGGCATTCACCTAAATCGTCTGTGTGAGCTAACAAATGCTGCATATGTCCTATGCGGCATTAGAGGGAAAATTTCATTTGTGTCAAGAGGGATGATCTATGGCAATCGCCCCTCGCTTCTCTTGCCATTCATGAAACACATCTCCATCGATTGCCGATGTGTTTGCTGTAAGGCCAATGGTACCAACGCTCCAGTGCTTCCAGTAATAAGCAAGTATTTGTTCCATTGTGTCTGCCTCTTTAGACTGCAGATGCAGAAAAGTCTGTCAGCTGTTTGGAAATCAGATTGACAGTTGATAGGAAGATCTGTGACCGACACTAACACCTGGCAAGGTCACGTAAATATCAACCAATCACTTAAATAACTTTCTAAGTGATCCCTGCGATGCATATAAAAATGTTATATGTAAAACTTCAATCAATGTAGTGTTTTTAAAGTGCATCAGGATAATCTCCCCGATGTTGTCCACAGAACATTTACCATCTGACTATAACATTATCCAATATATTTTATGTTGATCAAATTGTTGAACAAGTGTTACGGTTAACCATGCCAGAGGACACAGCACTAGAGGATAACATTTGCACTATGTTTAAGGGTGTTTTCACACCTGATAGTCTGGTGGAATAAATTACAACCTTGTATTTTCAGGTGGTGCAGTTTGCTTTTCTCACTGCATTGATCCGGTTCACCTCTTGCCTGTCGAGGTACAGCACAGAGAACCACTAAAGGAAGCAACACAAAAACCTCTGAACATGACTAAGTCCTTCTTCACAAAAAGTAGTTAAAAATGGAGTGGCATCAGATTTTACCTACTCTGCATTTCTTGCATTTTTCTGTACAGCTTCCCAAACGAACTGGACTCTAGGTTTGTTTGGGGACCTGTCCAGTTGGATTAAGCGGACTACACAGGATGAGCCTGTCACTATAACAAATTTTCTTGGGTGATAAATTGCTCCTGAAGATATTGCAATCAATGATACATTTGTTGTTTTGAGACATTTTTTAAGTAGTATAATGGAAATGGCATAGTAATAAAGCAGAAATACATTCTCATCAATCTATGAACTTTAAAATCTAATGAACATTGAACACTGGAACTGAAAGACATTTTAAATATGCAAAATAAATAAACAAAACAACCGAAACAACAAATAAATTGAACTATAAATTCTCTGTGAATAAAATTATCCTTCAAAAAGACTTGTCATCTAGTTTTTGGTAGTAAAAGAAAAATGATAAATCATGCCAAAGGAAGTTATTGAGTTTGTTTAAATTTATCATGCAATTAATTGATTTATTGATTATTGTGACAGACCTAACACAGGGTTAATGTGAATGCACCCTTAATTAAAAATAATGTAACCATTGTTACGTAATTTAACTGATTCAAATAAAGTGTATTTACATTTTGACTTTCAAATAAAACTCATGCTCAAGTTAAATTACGAACACCTATTGAGTTTTCTCGAACATTAACCTGAACCACAGACATTCTGTACAGTAGGCAAGTTAAGTTGTTAGGAAGTTTGTTGTGGGATTAGACATCTTTTCTAAAAGTAGATTATGAAAACCATCTGTTTTGCAGAGCTTTGGCCTTGGGCAACAACAACAGAAACATCTAAAGCTAGGAGAAAAAATGTTTGACAGGAAAATGTGCAAAGTAAAAGCAATATAAGAAATGATTAATCTAAACAAATAGACAGAAAAAGCTGCCTCCACTGGACTCCCCACACCACCTGAGCAAAATTAATCTGGCTCGTTGTCAGATGTCTATCACCAAAAGACAAAGTGCTGGAATCATAAGAAACCTGCTGTTCATTTACCAATAAGAGTTTCAAAGACCCCAGACAGATCAAGTGATGTTACAATGTGACATGACATGGACGTTACGTTATGTCAAAAAGGTAGACGAAAGACTTCATGACATGTTACACTGTTTGCTTAGTTATTTTGAACATTGCAGTCTTAATGTTATACTTCCAAACCCCAGTGTTGTGTCAGTGTGGTTCAGTTCACGCCACATCGTCTTTTTTTAGCTTCAGATTTTTTCATCTGAGATGAAAGAAGGCGGCTTTGGGAAAGATGGGGTAAGATGGTTTATTTGACTGCTCAAAAGTATCCAGCGACCCCTGAGCTGCTGCTGCTGCTGCAAGGCAAGTGAAGATGCAGAGGGTTCTAACAAGCAAGGAAATGAGGTCAATGTGTGTAAGTAAGAACAAGGTGGGGAATAACTCTGATGTACTGAAAGCCAGAGTGGTGTTCTCTTTTCGAAAGAAAACGAATGGGTGAAAAAAGCTCAACATCAACTCACTTTGTTGAAAACAACACAGAGTTTTCAAGGTTGGTGTTACTTGACAAAGGAAGCCCAACAACTCGTTCAGCATGCTCTCTGCCCCACCATGTGAAAAACCTGCACACTTCCAGTGAAGAATGCTGTCTGACTGATACCACTTCCTTGGGTGGTTCTGTTTCTTTACTTCCATGACTAAACCACTCAGATTTGTCTTCTTCAGTATACATTCATAGAGTACATGTTTTTCTCAAGCAATGGCTCCTGCATGTCTATTTCCCTGACAACTCTTCTGGTCTCTTGGTTTTTCGCTCTCCAAAAGGTCAGATCCTTACAATTCCGACAAGATTTAAAAGTCCCAATGCCGCAATCCTTCCTTCCGATTGTGACTTAATGGTTTATTTCTATTCCTGTGTCCATTAACCACAGAATGCTCTAATTGAAATTATGACAATAAATTTGCTCAAACATGCAAGTTTAAAAACAGTTATTGTACTAGCATGTTTTTCAGCTGGATTGAAGTCGATACTAGTATATTTCATAAAACTCCAATGGAAACACTTTTTTTTGCATCACGAGTCACATGATCAACTGCTGGATGATACTACTGATTAAAACAATGAAGAAGATGACAGGAAGTAATAAGAAGTATTAGGATTGTGGTTTGCTTTGAGTTTTTTGGCCAATGTACAGCTGGCTTCACCAGAGCTCTCGCAGCATCACCCATCCATACATCCATCCATCCATCCATCCATCCATTTTCTTCCACTTATCTGGGGTCGGGTCGTGGGGGCAGCAGCTTCAGAAGGGAGGTCCAGACTTCCCTCTCCCCAGCCACTTCTTCCAGCTCCTGCGGGGAAACCCCAAGGCATTCCCAGGTCAGCCGAGAGACATAGTCCCTCCAGCGTGTCCTTGGTCTTTCCCGAGACCTCCTCCCGGTGGGACGTGCCCGGAACACCTCACCAGGGAGGCGTCCAGGAGGCATCCTGACCAGATGCCCGAGCCTCAACTGGCTCCTCTCGACGTGGAGGAGCAGCGGCTCTACTCTGAGTCCCTCCCTGATGACCGAGCTTCTCTCTCTAAGGGAGAGCCCGGCCACCCTGCTGAGGAAACCCATTTCGGCCGCTTGTATCCGTGATCTCGTTCTTTCGGTCATGACCCAAAGCTCATGACCATAGATGAGGGTGGGAACGTAGATCGACCGGTAAATCGAAAGCTTCGCTTTTTGACTCGGCTCTCTCTTCACCACAACGGACCGGACCATCGCCCGCTTCACGGCAGACGCTGCCCCAATCCGCCTGTCGATCTCCCGCTCCCTTATTCCCTCATTCGTGAACAAGATCCCCAGATACTTAAACTCCTCCACTTGAGGCAGGACGACCCCCCCTGACCCGGAGAAGGCACTCCACCCTTTTCCGGCTCAAGATCGATTTCATATGGAATTATTGTTTGACCGATAAATGGACAGTTAAGAATCGATTTATCGGCGCACGCCGACCTGATACTGATGTTTCCTCCTGGCACAACTATGCTCTATTAAAAACTTCCAGAATTTGGAGTGTGATGGATGTTTTAAACCCAATTTTGATCCAGGAATGACATTATGCATTTGGTTCCACAGAACCATTATGCAGCTGAAAGCCTATATTTACCAAACATTTAACCACTGCAGTGTTGAACCTCGCTCCCCTCACTCATTACACATCTTGTGTGTTTATCTGTTCAGCATCAAGGAGGAAACTCGAAGTGTGTCCCCTCAGTGCCCCAAACCAGATGAATCTGAGGAGCCTTACGGTACGGCCATGGAGACCGCTGGGGGTCAGGCAGGTAAATCATTGTGTTGTTTTGTGAAATATGAAGTTTGATGGACTCAGCAGGTCGATTTAACTCTGAAGAAATTCACCACCAGAGTGTGTTCTGTTTTGCCGTCTCCAGACTGGAGCATGAAGTCGGAGAACATTCCCGAGGTGGTCATTACCAAGGAGATGGAGGAGGAAGAGAACCAGCTGAAGGAGGAAGGGGAGCGAAAAGAGAAGGAAATGATGAAGAAGGTGCATGACTTCCTCCGTAATACAACACATCTGCTGTTACTCTGTATGTGTGTGCTGAGGAGAGTTGAGCAGCTGCTTGAAATAGTTTTAAAAATTTTTTTTAAAGGCACAGGAATCATTTAAGAGGGACTCACAAGATGTGCGATTCAAGAGACTCCAGCATCTGCTCCAGAAGAGCAACATCTACTCTAAATTCCTGCTGACAAAAATGGAGCAGCAGCAGAATGAGGTAACGCGCGCGTGTGCGTGTGCGTGCGCGTGTGCGTGTGTGTGTGTGTGAATGCGTGAGTGAAAGTCCTCTATTATTACGACCACTGGATGCTAACGCCTGACTGTGTTTCAGGAGAAACTCAAGAAGGAGAGGCTGGAGAAAAAGGCCATGAAGGTGAGTGACTGGGAATATTCAGCTTAGCGGTGACCAAACTATCTCATCACAAACTCTGTTTGGTTTTTTGTTTAGGCTGGCAGTGGCGCAGAGACCCGTACAGGTGAGCTGAACTTTTGTTCCTTCAGAGACATCATTAGAAGATGCTGAGGATCCCGAACGTTAAATTTGTTCCTCTCCGTCTAGATGCGAAGAAGAAGAAAAGAAGGAGAGATGAAGACTTTAAAATAGCTGATGTTATGACAAAAGAAGTATGTCTATTTTCTTATTCCTTGTTTTGTCGTGTTTTCCTCTTGACTCATTGTCTGCTTCATGTGTTTCTTTTTTTCTTCTCGTTTTGCAGGAAATCATGTCTCAAGCGAAGAGATCAAAAGTGGAGAAAGGGGTAAAGCTGCATTTACTTTGACTTCTCCATCTTCTATGATTCAAACAATTTGTATTCAGGCTTTAATTCTACAAAAACCTAAAGACTTTGCCAGTCTTTTCCATGACTGGTGAAGGCCAGATCCTTCATGCATCCACGAGTCATAAATCTGATAAATCAGCCCCCATTTCCTTAAATTTGGGATCTTGGTGATTGGCCGATTCTTACATGCACGGGTCCACTGATTGCTGGCCACCAAGCTTTAACAAGCCTGACCTGCCGATTCTGATTTGACAGTTAGCATTTTTATTCATCACCTCGCCGCTTTTTCCAGAAGAATGATGCTCCGGCTCAGAAGAAACTCGACGCCGAGGACATTGAAAAAATGAGCGATTCCAACGAGGAAATCAAGAGCCGGCTGTCGGAGACGGTTCGAGAGAACGCCAAGCATCTCCTGGATCCCGACAGGAAGGTGAATGGGCAGCCCGTCCCCCTCCAGCAGCCCCAGCTGTTCACAGGCGGCGTGATGAGGTGGTACCAGATCGAAGGCGTGGAGTGGCTGAGGGTGAGCGGGGTGTGGGTCTGGATGTGGTGGGGGCAGGTTTGGAATTGCTCCTGGTGCCACGCGGTTACCCAACAGTCTCTATTCCCTCTGTGCTGCAGATGCTCTGGGAGAACGGCATCAATGGCATCCTGGCTGACGAGATGGGGCTGGGGAAGACCATCCAGTGCATTGCCCACATCGCTATGATGGTAGAGAAGAAGGTGATGGGGCCCTTCCTGGTGGTCGCTCCTCTATCCACAGTACCAAACTGGATCAGCGAGTTTAAGCGCTTTGCACCAGAGGTAACAGGCCAAATGATGGGAAGCCTCTCTGGGTCTACCGGTGCCAGATGTAGAGCAGCAGTCTGATCTGTGTTGCGTGTTTTTCCCAAGATATCAGTGATGCTTTATCACGGCACTCCGCCAGAGAGGTCCAAGCTGCTGAAGCAGGTCCGCAGGTCTCAGGAGCCCCTCAACATGTTTCCTGTTGTTATCACTTCCTTCGAGATCTCCATGATTGACAGAAAGTTTCTGCAGGTAAGACCTTCACGCTAGAATCACCTGCTGGATGTCGGAAGCATTAGTGAAGACAGAATTTGAGAATCCCTGCTTTCTGCCTCAGCATGTCCAGTGGAAGTACCTGATAGTGGATGAGGGCCACAGGATCAAGAACCTCAACTGTCGGCTGGTGCGCGAGCTGAAAATGCTGCCCACCGACAACAAGCTGCTGCTGACGGGTACACCGCTGCAGAACAACCTGGCTGAGCTCTGGTCCCTCCTCAACTTCCTCCTCCCAGAGGTCTTTGATGACCTGAAGAGGTAATTATAGATCTGGAGGTCTAGAGCTGGGTGTAGAGTCCCTCTCAGCATGAGCAGCTTGTTTTTCTGTCCTGTTTTTGACCAGCTTTGAGTCCTGGTTTGACATCAACTCACTTGGTGAGGGTGATGACGTGGTAGTGGCAGAACGGGAGCAGAACATCCTGAGCATGCTGCACCAGGTGAGACGGGGCGAGAGAGAAGAGGGGGGCAAAGAAAGGAGCATCCTTCATCGTTTCCATGTTTTGTGTCTCAGATTCTGACTCCATTCCTCCTGAGGAGGCTGAAGACAGATGTGGTTCTTGAGGTTCCTCCCAAGAAGGAGATCATAGTGTACGCCCCTCTGACCACCAAGCAGGAGAACCTTTACAGCGCAGTTGTCAATAAGACCATAGAGAAGGTTCTGGGAAAGGAAAAGGTAAGGGCTGTTGACAGCTCAGGATTTTGCCACCGATAAAAGCTTCCAGTGTCAGGAATTACCTGGTTTTTTCTGTCAGAAAGAGGCTCCTGTGCCAGTGACACCAGATGGTAGACCAAAACGTCGCACCCGTAGATTGGTGGACTACAGTGAGAGAGAGAGTGACAAACAGGCGGCCCTGATGAAGTACCTGGAGAGAGTCCGTAAGGAGGCCGAGAACAGGTCAGGAACTGTCTGACAAGGTTTACCCCACAGTAATATAAGCCTGGCGGGCCACCAGGCTTTAATTATGTCCCCACCAGGCTTAGCATTGCTAAGTCTTTTTAAAATGTTGACATTTTTCAAGACTTTGTGATTGGTGTTCAGGTATTTATCTTCCCATCTTTCAATAATACATAATTATCAAGTGATATTTTAAAATTATTAGTCACATGGTTGAATTTGGAATGGAAACTACAAATATTGGTTGAAGTAGGGACGGAAGGGTCACTATGTATCAGTTTGACTTTCTCAAACCATAAACAATGGATGTTGTTTATGATGTTATTATAGAACGTATCTAAAACGTCAACATGCACAATGGTACCCGACAGCTACTGACTGCTGATTCTACCAGTCCATGAGCAGCATTTTCTGTGGTGCTGATTGGCTGAACCCCTAAGAGTGGCGATAGGGAAGACTGAGAAAACATTAATGTTAACAATGCCTAAACGCCAACTCTAGTCTTAAAAAGTCCAACATAAAAAATATACAATTAAAATAGATATAAAATTTTCACAATTCTGTTATTTCATTCTAATTAAAATGTCCAAAATGGTTTGATTATTTATCTGTAACTTGCCACTTTATTTACTAAAGTGGCTGCTGTGCAGACCGTTAGAGACGGTTCTGGTGAATAGAAGGACACCTGACCTCGGGCTCCTTGTGTTCACATACTGACAATACTACATTACCAATGTGCTTCCACCAGTTTCACCAAACAAACTCTTTGCTGTTAATGTTACTAGTTATAAAAATCCTATAATAAATAAACAAACTACGCTTAGCCTGGTGGGGGCACAAGTAAAGCCTGGTGGTCTGCCAGACTTATATTACACTGGTGGAAAAACCTGGAAGACCAGGGATATTAACTTCTGCAATAATGTTAAGATGGTTTCCACTGTGTGCATTAAGGTACTAACCATTATAAAACTGGTTTGCACCTAGTTTTTTGTACCTTTTTAATGCTGTTCAGGTGTAAAACAGCAAATGCTGCTTATGACATGTTGATAAAAATCATTTGGTGTGAATTCAGGCAAAATTGGCAATTTGATTAAAACATCAGGAGGGAGGAAGTATGGGGTCGTTTTCTAAACTACCCATTTACAACTTTTGTAAATACTGCCGTCTGAGTCCTAACCAGGTGTGTTACGCTCAGCAGACAAAGGAGCTTGACTCCAACAAGTATAAACCATCAACAAACAAGGCGATCTGCAGAATGTTCCAGATTCGTTGCGTACAACATGAGCTGAACCTGAGCTCTGGGTTTCATTTCTCTGAACCTCCTCAGCCCCTCGCCACCGGTGCTGGACATTTCCACCCCGCCGGACGCTGACATCACATTGAAGTTGCAGAACGTGCTGATGTTGCTGAAGAGATGCTGTAACCACCCGTACCTGGTGGAGTACCCCCTGGACCCAGTCACACAGCAGTTTAAGGTGACCTCACTGGGATTTCTCTTGTAGCCCGCTGAGCCGCAGACCAAAGTTTGGAGAGATTAAAGATGGTTTTAACTTTCTCTACAGATTGATGAACAGCTGGTTCAGACCTCAGGAAAGTTTCTAATACTGGACAGGCTTCTCCCTGCTCTGAAGAACAGAGGGCACAAGGTAGTCATGTTTCTAGAAAGCGTCAAATGTTAACAGCTTGTTCTGCCTGTCGGTTCTCCTCTCACGTTGCCCCAGCCCTGTGTGGAGGCAGCAGAATCTCATGCTTAGTCTCTGATCTTCATTCAGTTCTGATTGTTTTGCTTGCTCCACTGTTAGGTTCTAATCTTCAGCCAGATGACGTCCATCTTGGATATTCTGATGGACTATTGCTACCTCCGAGATTTCCGATACAGCCGGTTAGATGGCAACATGTCATACACCGAAAGAGACGAGAATGTAGGTTTGAAATGATGTAGAACTATTGATTTTTATTATTGCTCTAAAAGGCAACAAGGCTTCCTCTCCCAGAAACAGAAAGACGATTTTAGGACTGACTGGGGCTACAATGCTTTTCAAAACTATTCACCTGTATAATCTGTTATTTCTGTTATTTTTTTTGTCAGTTAATGTGACCGACTTGAATATTTCTAGATAAAACATTTTTCAAATAATACAATCAGTTTTTAAGAAAAGATGAACCACAGCGCTGTTATTTGTGAAATCTGAATAACACAAATGTGAATCTTTGTCTTCAGTACATAATTACATGCTTTTTAGGTTAATAAATTTGGCCAGAATTAAAAACATCTGATCACAATATGTTTTTGTTTAGATACAATTGTAATGATATTACAGATGTTATTAAAGAATTTGTGTTTTTTTTATTTGTCCAAACATATATGTGACTTCAAAACAAGTTTTTTAAAATGTAATTATATATGAAACATGTAGTGTGTCAAAGGAAATATACGGCAGATGTTACTTAGGAGTGCATGTGTGATGAATCTCTGCAGCTCTTCCAGAGTTTCCTTGGTTCTCTAATTAATGCTCTTTTCCCAGACTTCAGGTTCAGGTTGACGGTTGACGTTTATCTTTTGATAGGACTGCATACCGGTGTCTTGTTTTATTATTATTATTTTTAATAACTTGTGACTTCAGTCTCATGAAATACCAATAAAATTAAGGCTGCAATGTGGCAGAGAGCTGTGAATTGAATTATGGCATATGTGCTGCTGCTCTCCATCAGGTCTTTTAAAATCAGACAATATTTGCTTTCTAACATGATCTCCTTTTCTCTTCCAGATCCAAAAGTTTTTCAATGACCCAGAGGTGTTCATCTTCCTGCTGAGTACCAGGGCAGGAGGACTTGGAATCAACTTGACAGCAGCTGACACAGTTATCATCTTTGACAGTGATTGGGTAGGTTGGAAGAACAAGATAAAATCTCTTGTACTCTAGTTTTTTGTTTCCTTTTAATTTGGGAACAAACCAAAAGGCCGGAACCCAAAGGCTGGTTTTTGATTCCCTTTCCCTTCCTGCTTTAGAACCCTCAGGCAGACCTGCAGGCTCAGGACCGCTGCCACCGCATCGGACAAACCAAACCCGTTGTGGTGTACCGGCTAGTGACGGCCAACACCATCGACCAGAAGATTCTGGAGCGAGCGACGGCCAAGAGGAAGCTGGAACAGATGGTTATCCACAAGAGTAAGCATCATTACAGATACCTTTCCACTCATCGCTGACCTTCCCTGACCTCATCTTGGTGCTGCTCTTTTTCTCAGAAAAGTTCAAAGGTGGGAAGGCAGAGCTGAATCAAAGCAAGAGCTGCATCGATCTGGATGAGCTGCGGGGCCTGCTGCAGGCCAGAGGTCCTGAGAAGTAAGATGACTGCAGCAACGCAACTAGGCCTGTCACTACAACAAATATTCCTGGATGATAAATTGTCCTAGTTTATTGCGATAAACGATAATATTGTTGTGTTGAAACCTTTTTCAATTAATAATGCAAGAACACATTCTTAAACTTCAAATTCTGATGAACATTTTACACTGGAACTGGAAGACATTTTAAATGTCCACAAAAAATAAACAAAATGAATAATGAAGTCTCTGTAAATAAAACTCATTCAAAATAAGAGCTTGTCGAGACCAAAGCACCAGACTGAAGACTTTTATCATCCAGTTTTTGGTAGAAAAAGAAAAACGATAAATTGTGCAGGTGAAAATGAATGTTTTAATTTATCATGCAATTAATTGATTTGATTATTGTGACAGGCCTAAGTGCAACACAACAAGGCGCAAAGCAACAACATGGCACAGCACAGTGCAACACAACTCAACACTGCAACACCAGCATTGCACGGCGCAACGCAGTGCAGCGCCCGGCATGCAGTCACTACAACAAGTAGCTCTTTAACCCTTAACCCTCTGTCTGTTTGTTCAAATTAGGGAGGTGAAATCCTCACAGGGAAAGGTGATCAGTGACAAGGATCTGGAGATCCTGCTGGATCGCAGTGACTTGCTGGGTGAGGATCAACCTCGCTCTGGTTTTCTGGATAAATTTCTGCACACCTCTTAACATCTACATCAAGCACAGACCTGTGTTTTTTTTTAAGCATAACTTGTCGTTTCCAGATAACAGGAAGAGCCTGAAGGAAAAAGTGGGAGTCTTCAGAGTGATCGACGCCAAAGAGTCATCAGAGATCACACTGACCTGAGGGCCGTTGGACGTCCAGGCCGCTGCCACCTTGACATTCTCAGATGATCTGGAAGCTGCTGTTTTGTTTTGTTGAGTTGCTGTAAGAATGCTTGTTAGTAAAATGTTATAAAGAGATTGTGATATTAAAAATGTAAGGGGACATTGAAAGGAATTCTCTCATGTTTGTTTTTTTGTTCCTTGTTCATGTTGTGACCCTGTTGGTGATTCCTAATGTGGGAAGTTAATAAAAGCAGATAGTACCTGCTTCCCCACCGTCAATAATCAGCCACATGGTAACCAGATGCTTCAGGGTCAGAGGTCAGAGGGTGTGTCGCTTGGATCAGAATGATGCCAATGATTCAGTCTAGTGGTTCAGTGAAAGAAATTACAATATCTTGGAAAAAGTATCGTTCATTCATTATATATCTATATAATATGAGCAATATCTGTGGACATTTAGAAAAAAAACTGATCCATAAAGCTAAAGTAAAGCATCTTAAAGGGGAAGTATTACGTGTTCCAGACTCCGTATCATATTCTAGCACAAGCAATTATGCTGCCTTTTGTTGCTATAAAAATCACATAGATATAAAACATGATTTAAAAGAAATTTGACTTCAGAACTTGAAGCCTTGAAATTGGGCCTCATCAACTAAACATTCTTGCTCTATTATTAACATCTTTGTTGAGTAGAGAGTAATCCTACACTGGCTCTGCTCCTTGCTTCTCAAACCCTAGTCTGGCGTGGCAGACGGCTGCTTGTACTGATACAGGTTCTGGTTCAGATGGAGGTTTCGTTCTGTTAAAATTGAGTTTTTCCTCTCCACTGTCGCCTCATGCATTCCTGGTATTTGGGGGAGGGGTTGCAGTAAAGTCAACAACACAACCCAAGTGATTGTCTACTGTTGCTACATGGTAACTGGGAGGAGGGAATGCTACAAGTCAACTTTTAAAATGAATTTGAATAATGAATTGAGATAAATTGACTCTTTAATAATAATTGTTTAAATGTTCCTACTCCAATTCAGTGCAGTCCCATTCTGTAAGATGCCTTGATGTATTGTTTTCCAGTTTCAGGCTATTTGAAAATATGGCTTGGTGCTTTAAGAGCAGGACAGGGTGTGTCCATGTCACCTGCTGAAGTGTATTCATCCTGAAAAGACTCACCCTGTGTATTACCTCAACACAAACACTGAGCTTGTTTCTAGGAGCGTATCATCTGTGGACTTTCACAAAAGTTAGATCAGGTAGGGATTCTGGATTTTTTTCTCAAATAAAGTCTAAGCGAATTTGTTGCTTTATAACAGAAAATCATTTTTGTTTCCAACCCAAAGCTCAGGCAAGTTCGTTTGACTCATGGAGCGTCTTAAGTTAGTACTGCAGTACTTCCAGTCCAACTCTGAGTCCATCTCTAACGGAATCTGCATCGTCCTGGCTCTGGTCAGCGTCAAGCTCTACACCAGCTTTGACTTTAACTGCCCCTGCCTTCCTCAGTACAACAAGCTCTATTCTCTGGGAGTGATGACGGTCCCACCCATCATCTTTTTCTTCCTGGGGGTCCTCGTCAATCGGCATACGGGTGTCATGATGGACGAGTGGATGAGGCCAGTTGGGAATCGTTCCAAAAATCCTGCAGTGGTGAAGTAAGTAAAAGATTTCCTAACTGCAAAGGTTTTGTAGAAAAAACAAAACCAAAAAAGAGGGAGAACAGTAGCAGAAATAACTGCAGCCTTGAAGTGATGATGAGGCAGAGCTCTTCGAGAAGTTGGGGCAGATTCACAAAGAGTGGACAGCAGCTGACGTTAGAAGATTAAGGTCTACCGAAAACACATACGGATCCATGGCAATGGAATACAACTACTAGACCTGCCTCTTCTGAACCAGGTCCAATTTATTCAAGATGAAAGTAAAGTTTCCATTTCATTTGGAAATCAAGGTTTACAGAATTCTGCCATTAAGAGACCAGAAGACCAGAGTCCAAGCTGCTGGAGGTCCAGTCTGAACGGAATACTCATTTTAGATCAACTAAATGTTGGGGTTTCAAATGAATTCACTTCCAGAATAGTTCATCTGTACCTGATGTCCATCCTACGTCTTCCGGCAGATACCTGTTCTCTGCCATGCTCCAGAGGGCCCTGCTGGCTCCTATGGTCTGGATCCTGGTCACTTTGTTGGACGGCAAGATCTTCATCTGTGCTTTCAGCGTGAGTGTCGATCCGGGCCTTTTCTCAGGTAAACATGAAGCAGGATGACTCTTTTTCCAACAAGCTGCACAATTATTTGGATGCTTTGCTGATTATATGATGTCTCCTTAGGTGTGCCCAACAACACAGGTCTGGATGTGATTAGGATCATGGCCAAGGTGCCCTGCAAAGAGGACGTCATTTTCCAGAACAGCTCGTTCCGTAAAGCGGTCTCCCGATATGTCCGCTGTTATTCTCAAGTGAGCTCTGTTAAAAAACTGAACACATTATTTCAACATTTAGGTGTTGCTTTGGACGGCTGTAAACTACTGATTCATATTTCTTGTTTAGCATTCGGGGCCGTGAAAAAGTATGCAACCCCTGACATTTTGTTATATCTTTTTTATTGTTGTCCCATATAAATGCTTCAGTTCATCAAACAAATGTTAATATCAGGCACAGGTAACCTGGGTGAAAGCAAAACACTGGTTGCAAATGAGTAGCTGCACGGTGGGTTGCACTGTTGGCTTGCAGCAAGAAGGTTCCGGGTTTGAATCCCAGCCTCGGCTCTTTCTGCATACAGGTTGCCGACAGTCCAAAAATATGATTGTTAGATCAACTGATCTCTCTCTAAGTTGTCACCTCATATGTGAGTGTGTGTACAGTTGTTTGTCCTGTGTCTGTGTTGCCGTGTGATGGACTGGTGACCTGTATAAGGTGGACAGTGATCAGTCCTCCTACATTCCTTCAAGGACAGCCGGGTATAGACAATGGATGGGTATATAGTTTTAAGAGATGATTTCAGCTAAGGGGGGGAAAAAATCTATCCAATCTCACCTGACCTAGGAGATTACCCTAGTCATAGGTTTGATTAACCACATATTTTGGAAGCTCATGCCAAGCTACTTGAGTTTTTTTTTATTCAACAAGTACTGCCCGACTTGTACAATCAAGGAATTCCCTTAACTGAACATTTGACACTTGACAGATCTGAAAAAACCAACCTATAATTCCCAGATGTGAAGAAATTCAAGATCAGTTAAGGAACTAATCTCAACTTTGGAAATAGTTTGTCCAAAGTCTTTAGTTAATAAATAAAATTATCATCTAAACTCAACTTTGTGTTTACACAAAGTTATCTTGTCTGATATTAACCCCTTAACTGACTTGATGACACAAGTGTCCTCATAGGCTCGTGTGGCAGTTAAAGGATTTTGTATTTGTTTGATGATCTGAAACATTTTAACGGGACAAAACAAGCAAACAGAATAAATCTGGAAGGTACTCTTTCACAACTCTTTAGGTCAGGTGATTCAACGAAGTAAAGTCTGATATCAATCCTGTCATTAACAAGAATACGGAAGAGATAAGGAGTCGCAAGAGCTTCCAAAGCCTTTAGAGAAACTGAGAGTGAAGCAGGTTTGTCCATCCACATCCACGCTGACGATGGTTTTGTGTCGCTTGCTTTCCACAACATTTGTAGGCAGTTGGCTGGTCCATCCTCCTGTTCCTGATCATACTGGGAGCAATGGGACGCCTTATCAAACCCTGTTTTGAAGACCATGCTGCCTTCTTACAGACACGGTACTGGAGCAACTACCTGGACGTGGAGCAGAAGCTTTTTGACGAAACCTGTGTTCTGCATGCGCGTGACTTTGCCCGGAAATGTGTGGTGCAGTTCTTCGAGGACATGACAGAGGACTCCATACTTCATCTCCCACATCCGCCCTTCATCTCCAACGTCGGCGAGAGGTGGGAGGAAGAAGAGGAGAGACTTCATGGGGTGACAAGGCAGGAGCAGATGAACCAGCTGCTCAACAAGTGGTACTACGGTAAACCTGAACTGGATGTAACCAGGGTTGCTCACAGACCCAGGCCCTGTGTGACCTGGCAGGACCCAGGAGGGAGGACTTTATATTCAGATGTTTAAGATGTACTGCGGTGTTTTGGTTTCTGCTGTTTATTGCTTTGTTGCATTTTGTCCATGGAAGTACATCCTTACAATTAGGGCTGGGTGATTTTATCGATTCTGCGATATTTATCGATATTTTTTTCCCTTGTAAAGTATTGATTTTCCATCCATGAGTGTCAATACGTCAAATCCTACTCAAATTCCTCATGTTCCCACTTGCACATGTACATTAAAAATGACATGTAACCTAACAACCAATTACAATTAAGTAATATTATCTAGTATAAGTGATTAAGATGAAAGATGTTCCTTTTCTGTATTTGGGTGGCAAATACACAAAGCCACCCAATTAACATTTAAACAAAATAAATCTATAACAAAAACAACATATATTACACCAGTATTACACGATCAGTTCAATTAATTCAATCCAGGTCTATGGAACAATCGCAAAATCTCACCAAAATCACCCTATCCCTCTAAAATCTTTCAGAAAATTGCAAACATGTATTGAATTGTACCATTTACTGAATATCATGATATATATCATGCTGTACCAGCAACCCTCCCAACCCCACTGAGGGACAAGTGTGCAAAGACGATGGATGGATGGATGGATGGATGGATGGATGGATGGATGGATGGATGGATGGATGGATGTCGTGTTGTGAGCAGAATATTGTATTGCATCGTATCGTGAGATTAGTGTATCGCTACAGCCCTTCTTATAATGGACCAGGTTGGAAACATCAACCGGAGAAACCCTGAATTCTGTTAATAGAGCTCACTTAGAACATTTAAATCAATTAATTGTCATCAACCCTGACTCAGAAATCCAATATGTCTGCCACAACATGCCGATAACATATTTAATTGCACTACTGACGGTTTGTGTCTGAATAAATCTATGGCACTTTGTATGTAATCTGTTTCTAAACAGGCTCCATCAGTGATAGAATAATAAAAAAAGTCTTCAATTTTGGACCTTTTTCTGATTTCTTTTCACTAGGTTGTGTTTGTAAGACCTCATTCTTTGTGCTCTGAGTCTGCTGCTGGGGATCTGGGTCGGGAACAGCTCCCCAAGAAAGCAGCCTGAGGACCTCAACTCACAAATGAGAAAAACATATAATAGGAGTCCGATATGCCAAATAATGGTGGTTAAATGACTGTATTTGATCGCTGTCATGGATATCATGATTCCGTGTCCCTCCTCTGTCTCTCGGTCAAGCTAACGTTGAAGAGATGTCGCAGAATCCCACAGAGCAGCTCTAACTCCAATATCTTCCAGTCACATATTGAAATTGAAGTAAATTAATATTTCA
The DNA here is from genome assembly GCA_903067075.1 of Micropoecilia bifurca. Lineage (NCBI taxonomy): Eukaryota > Metazoa > Chordata > Actinopteri > Cyprinodontiformes > Poeciliidae > Micropoecilia > Micropoecilia bifurca. Next base: position 750 of record CAEGAF010144174.1, on the reverse strand, counting down.
ATGGAAACAGCAACCATAAGATGAAATATCCCCCCGCAAACATGCAGTTCTTACACTCAACAAACCAATGTCCTCAACCTGTTCTGTTCTGAGCTTGAACCGTGCCAACAATAGTCATTTGAATATGTTTGTGGGTGTGGACAGACAAACTTTGCATGGAGGTTGTTTCACAAGCACAGAGTGATGAATGTATGCAAACAAACTCTGGACCAAACTGACTCCACATACTTGCACTGATTTGTTTGTTTTTTGGTGAGTTTGTTTTCGTGATTAATCAGTGTCTCTCTGATCGTAACTATGACAATCATCAACTCTGACTCTGACTTCTACATGACATCTCATCACTTGATTTAATTATCAGTTTTTAAACACAGACCATAGGATTGTTCTTCAAAGTAGTCGTGTAATTGTTTTTACAGAATGAATCGTTGCGCTCCTCTCTCTGTTTCTCTCTCTGTCACTTTTTAAGTGTTTTATCACATTCCATTGTTAATAATATTGGTGAAATAATTATTAACAATAGCAAATTTTTGATGCTATTCATAAACTTCTGGTTACTCTGTCAGAAATGTTACAACAATGCAATTATGTTCCTTCGCTTCCAGATGATGGCTCCAACTGTGGTACCTGGAACACTATCCAGCAGTGGTGGGAAGTAACGAAGTACGAGTACTTCGTTACTGTACTTAAGTACAATTTTCGTGTATCTGTACTTTACTTAAGTAGATTTAATAATGTGTACTTTCTACT